>CABFVX010006586.1:0-38358 GCA_902151425.1 Timema shepardi
GGAGCCCCCCTGGTGTAGTGGCCAGTGAACTTGGCTACGAGCCTAGGAGCCCCTTGGTGTAGTGGCCAGTTAACTTGGCTACGGGCCTAGAGGCACCCTGATTTAGTTGCCAGTGCACCTGGCTATGAGCCTAGGAGCCCCCTGGTGTAGTGGCCAGTGCACTTGGCTGTGAGCCTAGGAGCCCCCTGGTGTAGTGGCTAGTGAACTTTGCTACGAGACTAGGAGCCCCCTTGTGTAGTGGCCAGTGAACTCGCTACGAGCCTTGGAGCCCCCGTGTTGTAGTGGCCAGTGAACTGGCTACGTGCCTAGGGGTCCAAAGTTAGATACTTGTCTGGCTCCTAGGTAATTTTATCCTGAAATTGGAATATCCCCAAAAGTCACCAGGGTTAAGTTATTTATGTTTAAGTGTTTCCACTGGTTTCCCACCCTCATATTCACTATAACCATCCCCTTTTTTTTATTGGTACGAGGAAAAAGCCTCCAGAAAGTGTATGTACTATTAGTACATTCCTTTGTGCCCTGGGCAACGGTACATTAGTACTGGACACTCTTTACACTACTGGACTACGAGCGATGTAGCCCAGACGCGCAACATTTCTACACTAATATTAGAAAGAGGATATATTTGATTCTTTTATTTTTTGTTTGTATGGATAAACTCAAAAATTACTGGACCTATTTTAAAAATTCTTTCACCAATATAATGCTACATAACATAATATAACGTAACATAGAATAGAAATATTCCTCATATAAACGTCGATAGTTTTAAACACAGTATATAAATTTGCCTAAAATCATGCTTTCTCCGCGTTCGCTGCAAAAACTATTGGTATTACATAAAAAAATACCATACATATTGAACGTTCTCACAAATGTGAACAATAAAGTCCTCGAGACAATATATGTAAATATTATAGTTATGTTACAATACACGTTTTTTGTTGGAATTAGTCAACTAAAACATGGATGCGAACAAAAAGTGATTATATCCGTATCATGATATGAATCCTTATCACTATCAGTTATTTAATCATTTAGGCTGTTTACGTAGGAGAAAATTACTTTTTAAATTATTCAAATCGGTACTTTGGTTTTAGAGTTATGAATAGTATAAAAAAATAAAAATTGTCGTGATGTCTACACTATAATCTATAATAATAAAAGAAAGTGTTTGCCTGTGTGTGTTTGTTTGTTTGTGTGCGATGATAGCCAAATTTACGTGATGCAGAGATCTGAAATTGTTAACATAGGTGGGTGTAAGGGGGTCCGAATGCACCTCGAATCAGAATTTGTAATCTCTAATTATGTTTTCAATTAGGCTATTTTCAACAAATTTTTGAAGGGTCACGGGTGATGCCGTGCGGGATTGCTAGTGTAGTATAAAGAAGCATCTAACGTTGCTTTGGGGGTGTTGAGAATATGGATCGAGTGAGTATTGAAGCAAATACATGAAGGTAGATGGGGTGGATCTAAAGGAAGGAATAAACCATGTAATACGTGGCTAAGGTATTGTATTAAGAGTTTTAAAGATGAAATAACATGTATGGTTCAGTGTGTGGATGTTGTTGAAGCGAAGGGAGTATGCAAGGATAGGGTAGTTTGGAGAAAGTTAAGGAGGAGGAAACAAATTAGCAGTGATCTTTTCTTTAGCTATATAAACAATATCTTGCCCATCCCGTAGGGGAGCGGTGTGATTAGTTATATAGATAACTATATATATTTATATATAATGAATACATACTTATACTTAAAATAAATATATATTTATATGTATGTATATCAAATTTTTCTAAATATTATTGATATTATATATTTATCTATAGGATGCGTGTTTATAAGTATTATTATAAATATTATATACCAGTATATACATTTATGTATAAAATTCATTATTAAAAATTTTAATTTTAATAACAGGCATTCTGTCTCCAAACAGGTCCATTCCTTTTGGCATTGAACTTGGACTGCCCAGGACAGCTGGTCCTCTGCCTCCTCTCTCAGCTCCCAGGAAATTGTATTATTTCCTTCAAGTCATTCAATATTTGATTTCTCCTTCCTTATTTCCTCTTTCTCCCAAACTCTCCTTCTTTGACGTGGTACAGAAGACAGTTCCTCCTAAGGATGTGTCTGATCGCACCGAAGAATCGCACCCAAAACTGTTCTCTTTCCGCCTCTCTTCTTAGGACTTCATTTGTAGCCCTGTCCATGTGATCTTCTCAAGTATTCTCCAGCATCACACTTCGATCCTCTCTTCTTAAGGACTTCATTTGTAGCCCTGTCCATGTGATCTTCTCAATATTCTCCAGCATCACACTTCGATCCTCTCTTCTTAGGACTTCATTTGTAGCCCTGTCCATGTGATCTTCTCAATATTCTCCAGCATCACACTTCGATCCTCTCTTCTTAGGACTTCATTTGTAGCCCTGTCCATGTGATCTTCTCAAGCATTCTCCAGCATCACACTTCGATCCTCTCCAAGTCTTTATATTTTATCTTCCCTAGAGCTCACGTTACTGTTCCATACAGTGCGATTCTCCAAATATACAGTTTCATCATTTTCTTCCTCAGTTTCAAATTTAAATTTATAATCAGCATTAAACTCTTCTTTTTGAATTCCAAGTATTTATGTTTTTTGTTTGTATATATAAAATATAAATTAATATTTACATATATATGTGTGAGTACATATAATTAAATATATTAAGATAACCCTTTATATTCACATAAGATGTATCTATATAATGTATATAATCTAAAATCCAATTTAATATACTCTTGTGTGCTAATATATATATTAATAAGCTATAGATTATAGATTTATATACATAAAAATTTAGAGCCAGTTTATATAAATATATATTATGTTTAAATATACTTATATAATAAATATATAGGTATTTAAGTAAATAAATATAGGTGTACAGTATATTAAAATATGTAATTATATATTTAACTATATATGTAAGTACAAATAATATACACACTGTACTTCTATACATTTATGTATTTTAATACGTATCTAATGTATATATAAATACATACATAACTCTATGTAACAAATTATAGGGTCTGTAGGGGGTGAAGTGACCAGTATCTCCACACAAGGAACATAGGGTCGGTGCTAACATACGACAAATTCCACACATGTATCTGGGGTAGGCAACACATCTACCATGCCAGGCAAACAAACACAGCTATCTCGGTTTGACACCCTCCACCATTGTTCATTGAGTCGATATACTTGTCTGGTCACCCCTTACAATCCCAGGTAATGTAATAATACTATTTATACCACCATATACATGTTTATCTAGCAGTTACTTACTTTAAACATGCACAGGCACAGTCAATATATTCACAAACTTTTGCAAGGTTTTATACTAATAAACAATTATTAAATAAATTAAGCCAGTATTTAATATTACATGTATGGTCGAATTGTAAGCAATTTTTTATGTGGTGTGTTTATAATATATTAAAATGTATATTTATAAATTATTTAATATATACTTAAATGGAAAAATAATGTATGGATACCCCAATCCACTTAGCTATTGTTTTCTTGTGTGATAATAATTTATTGGCACTAGTTTATATTTTATATTAATTTGTTTATTGTTTCCCGCCATAATTACTAGTTCTCTCACCTTGAGATATTAGAGAAAACCAGATAAAGTAAAACTTATGCACAATTATTTCACAAAATTTAAGAAGTGATATGGACGTATAAGAGTATACATGTTTATAAAAATGTGCGTGCGTATAAATCCCTCTATCAGGACGATTATAGATGTTCCTTTTTGTAAATTTTCTAAATTTAAATTTTTAAATAGTTTAATTTTATCTAAGATACATCAACATAATTACTTTTTTTTAAATATTTAATTTTATTTATGATTTATTTAATCAGTTTGCTCCTTGCTGTAGAGGTATCAAAATTTCAAAATATTTGGGGGGATCACTATTCTAAATATCTGTTAAAATAGTATGATTTTCAAAAACAAGATTCTAAACAAGGTCTACCTCAAGTAGATGATAGGACCATTCAATTTTCTAAGTCAAACTGGGGGAGAGGAGGGTATACATTCCAGAAAAATCTTGTCGTTTCTTGCCCCTCTCCCTGACCCCCAACACAAATAAAATGCCATCACTATTGTATAAAATAGCAGTATTCTTAATTGTTAGAGTTTAATAGAAGATCTTAACATCGTGTTATATACCCACAGTGTTGAGCTTCCCATTCCCATTCCAGCCCCCACAACAATTAAAATGTTCCTACAACCATGCTAAGCCTAGCTAACACAAACCTAACCTAACCTGGGCGCGATATGAAAGCGATATAAAGGAGAAAATACAGAAATGTTTCTATACAGTACTACAAACGTTTCAGTGCGATAATGAACGAACATGGTCAGGATTACAGAGAAAACTACAAGGACATGTTTCGTAGATAATGTTATTCTTTTTATTTATATCATTGACACTTTAATGTAGTGAATGGTTTGAGAATTAATCGAAAAAGACCGTTTTAGGACACCATTTGTTCAATATGGTGGATGTAAAATAACTTTATAATTGGGGAACTATATCACATTTTACTCACAACATCATACAGCTAATGAATGCTATGTCTACTATTACGCCCAAGTTACGCTAATTTTGGGGTGGTGAGGTTTGGGAATTATTTTCATATCATTCATTACCTATTTTAGGTTTTGTTAGAGCTATATTTAGTGCCCCCCTCCCCCACCCTTCCCCCTCCCCACCGGGTTGGACACCCGGGCAACCATCCCTGACTATTACATATTGCTAGCAATTATAGGCATCGATATTTTCATACTCAGATTGTAAAATAGTTTTAATTTAGGGAGGGGGGGGCATCTCTAGATATTGTTTAATTGAATGAAAATTTACTAGTATTACTAATTTAATATAGTAAACCATAAAAAAAGGTTGAAACATACATTTTCACAAATTCATTTTTTAGGGGGACACCCTAGTATTTATATATGATAAAAATAATCAATGAAATGAAATATAGTCAATCAATGTAAAATTCACACCTCACTGTCCATTTGCGCTTTGCTTTTATATATTAATTATGCCAGTGGATCAGAATGAGTAAGGTTGAATAAAGAGAAAGTGTATCACCATTTGCGTGGAGAGTAAGAGAGTTGGAAACAATTTTGGAAAAAACACCCTCTGTACACCAGACCGGGCTCAAACTACGATCTCCCCATCATTGGCAGTCTATTTTATTGTGAAAGCAGCACCCTATACCATGCGGCCACCAAAGCTAGTGTACTTGTAATCAATTATGTAAATGTTTAATCGATAAATGTTAAAATAAAAATGAATAATTTGATAACATAGCTTATTTGCTATGAACTTTCTCTTACCTGATTTTAATGTGTATAGAATTAAAATCTAAATTTGAGTTTTGCTAGTATATTATTGAAACTGATATTGATTATAAATACAATTTGAATCACATTTTATATTTTATCATTATTTACTCAAAGTTAATAATTAAAATGCATTCTAGAGAAATTATATCTAATAATAAATACACGATACAAAATAATATTCTAATATTTTCTGATTATTATATTAAATTGATAAACTCAAAGATTGTTTACTTGCATCACAAATAAACAAATTCGTGGCCAAGCCACTTAATTTCAAATGGCTTATCTTCCAGTGTATAATAAATTATAACATTTGGTTCAGTTATTATTAGCATCCTCAATATCATGCTGACCTTTAACTGAACCACTCCATAGTCAATATATAAATGTATTGAAGCGACGATGGGAAGTAAAATAAATTATATTCTATAAGTATCTTGTTTACATAAGTCTATCATAGAAAATATATATGTTTTGGTGGTATCATATAAAAATATGTCATGGGAAATGTTTTCACACTATTTAAAACTTGAGAGTACAAATAAATTAAGAAATCAGATAATACTTTAAGACTGTTAATAAATCAAATGACGTAATATTTTAATGGATTATTATTATAGACGAATGTGATGATTGAAGAGCACACTAATCACTGCGTCTCATTACCAGCTTGTGCCACGCGCCTGTGAACTAATTATGAAAATGTGTTAGGTTTGAGAAATGTTGAATTTAGAGGAAGTATACCTATATTTTGTAGAGGAATATTATAAAACTATTATATAAAATCCACCCCTCGTGCTTCCAAAGGGGATTTTAACCATTTTATCCCCAACATCGAACGCCCAGATTGTTGTGAGAGCGACATCTTAGAACATTCGACCACCCAAGTGGATACCATAGCTATTATCTTCATCCCTCCGAGAATGTCCAACAAACCACGATAAATTGTCAAACTAAAATGAAACCTGTTGGACCAAATTTAGAATGCTTAACTATTTGTCTTCATATATTGGTACTATACCAGTAAAATTTATAAACACGTATGTTTAATTTATTCATTCATCTTAAAGCCTTAAACCATAATAATTATTAATATCCCTACTAAACTCATAGTCTCACGGAACGTTGGTAAAAATGCATGGCAGTGGTTCCCAAACTGTGGCTCACGAGCCGAATTTTGGTGGCCATGAATTTATTTTTTTTAATATGAAAACATTGTAATTATTTTAAAATGTAAGCTCATGAAAAAATTAGAAAGTGAAAAGACGGAGGAAAATATTAACGAAAATTATCCCTTCTTCGATGCCTATTAAAGCTATGTGGGTCGTGAATATTAGTTGTCCCCAGCATTGGCTTTCAGATTCAATTGGTTAACCTATTTAGGTTTTCAAATATATCCTAGCTTGTAGAAATGAACTGTAGTTAAATGGAAAATACCATAAATATGTATTTATATTGTGTACCCAATCCTGTGGTCATTATTTTCTGCAGGTTCATCTTACAATCAGTTATAATAGGATCACCCCAAAACACATTAAGGAATAAAATAATAATATAATAGTTAAGTATAGTACAGAGCTCAGGCTTCATTTTGAGCAAGATGGCAACACCCATTAGCTACTAGCTACACCTGAGTGTTGAATAGCAACTATATTATGACAAAGGATACTAATAACAGTACAGGTTAGTATAACAATCACCACCAAATAAACAGTTACTAACTACCCTGTGTTGGTAAATATCAATTATACCCACTTAATGGCAGCTAGTTACTCAATATCTGCGTATAATAACAAAGGTCTAAATGGAGGTATGACCTGCTTGATTGGATATCGGCCCCACTCACCAACCTCCCTGATAATCTTTGGATGTTACCACAACATGATTGTATCAATTAGCGCAGCCACGTTTCATCCTCTTTAACCCACCCTTTAATAACACACCCTCAGCCTATCTTCCCCTGTGTTTCGGCCGTCCGGCACTCGGCTTGCTGGTGAGGTCAACACTATAGACGATTAATCTATCACTATTATATAGATGCAGCTATCCAGTCTCCCTCCACGTGTATTAAAATAAGTAGTTCAATATAAGCACTTGTACACACTACGCTTTAATTCTACCCTACTAACCATATCACCTATCATTTAACCTGCAGGTGACCTGGCGGTCTAGGGGTAAAGTGTCAGACTTATATGCTGGCGTCCGGGGTTCAATCCTCGGTCCCAGCACAGATTTATCTGATTATCAAACCCTTCCTTCACCTCTGACAAGACATCTTGTGAATGTGTGGAATGCCAGGCCTCCACCGCGGTTCGGATTCCACGTTAAACTGTAGGTCCTTCATTTCATCTCACAATCACCCTACCATTACACATTAGCGTAAGTGCGTATAGCCCGAACGGGTAGAAAGATGCGGTGCTAGTAATAATAATAATAATAATAATAATAATAATAATTTAACCTGCATTTGATGTGTTAAGTAGTTTATCCTGCTGCTCTCAAATTTCGCGTGACAACAAATAGAAAATTGAAAATTTCACTCTCGTTCCTAATATTCCAAATTGCAGGTTCTTCGAACAATGATAAAATAACTATTACCCTTTTAAAAAAAGAATAGAAGTTTTTCTTTCCTCTCTCTAAAGGAGTCTTAGACTCAAAAGAACTAAAATTAAATTCTCAGACCGTTCTTATACTCAAACAAGTTCTAACGTTTAAAGCCAAAGGCTAAAATTCCTAGTCAAACAAATCAAAGTTTATATTAAAAAGATGCAATAATATCGGTAGAGCAGAATTTCCCTTGTCGTCCCACGCCAGTTTGACCTCTTCATGAGGTCAACACCTTTGTATCCCTCCTGTCTAAGGGAATTCCCAAGCTTGAGTTTAAAGTATACAACTCATAGAACTAGCTATGAAAAAATCTTGATAGACAAAACCAGTAATAACTCTATATCAGACCTAGAGCATGAAATAATAAATGGCGGTTATGAAATGGTAGAGCAGTAACACCTGAGCGCATGGATTGGGGTTCGAGGGATAGCTAGCCATTTTAAAATCTTTTTATTCCATCGGAGCTTGTTGTTAGGTTAAGGTAGATTAGGTTAATCATATTAATTGAAAAATACACCTGGCCATGGTACTTGAACCCAAGACCTTTTTATTAGCTCTGTCACTGATATATCAAGGAATCGTCCTTTGCTCAGTGTAAATACTCGCTCATATTTTAAGGCAAAGTCTGTGATGGAAGTGTGGATATCATCAGATACTAAGAGCCGCCATTGAGATCACAGCCACCGGCTACTCGGCTGTGGCTTTATGCTGCCAATAGCACATCACATTTTAAAATACATTCTAAGAAAATCGATATAAAAGTAACAAGGCGTGGACTAGAGCTTCCACACTCTGAATATCCACAACAATTTTTACCGTTACCATAAATCAAATAATACTCGCCCAATATCGCAATTTTGACACCAACGTAACGGATGATTGGGGGATCGGGGGGTCACGGTGAGTTTACGACACCGTGTCAACCACGAGCCTCTCACATTATAATGGGGTACATTTCTGATCAAACAGGATTAAAAACACATATGGAATATACAAATGTTTTTGTTACCAAAAATAATACAACACATAAACTGATTAAGCTACAACTAAACAAGTCACTGAAATAAATAATAAAAATTGTATTTAAATATGTAAATTAATAATCTAATAATAACACACATATTATATTAAATAAATACATAAATAAATATAAAACTCATTGTAATTATTTAAATATTTAAAGTAGTCAGAATAACTATCAATGGCTATTTTACCCTTGTCATTGACTTATCGCCATTGATCCCGGCGTGCAACACACTGCACTTACCAGCGTTAGACGAATGCTAGACTCACTGATTCACTCACTGTACACACTGGTCCACTCACTGAACACGTTGCCCACTCACTGAACACGTTGCCCACTCCCAGGAACTCTAGCCCGGACACGCTGGTCCACTCACTGAACACGTTGCCCACTCCCAGGAACTCTAGCACGGACACGCTGCTCCACTCACTGAAAACGTTGCCCACTCCCAGGAACTCTAGCACGGACACGCTGGTCCACTCACTGAACACGTTGACCACTCCCAGGAACTCTAACCCGGACACGCTAGTCCACTCACTGAACACGCTGGTCCACTCACTGAACACGTTGCCCACTCCCAGGAACTCTAACCCGGGCACGCTGGTCCACTCACTGAACACGTTGACCCACTCCCAGGAACTCTAGCACGGACACATTGGTCCACTCATTGAACACGCTGGTCCACTCACTGAACACGTTGCCCACTCCCAGGAACTCTAACCCGGACACGCTGCTCCACTCACTTGGTTAGCCTCAACTCAAGACTGGAAACCCTTCGCTGACTGCCATCCATGTGTACGTAGGAATCACCGTTAAGACTCTAGAATCCTCCACTCCTCTATTTCTAGACTACTCCACTGGATTCAAAGAAAACGAAGCGTATTCTTCTGCTTGAATCACTTTCCTTGGATTACGCTCTCCCCCTGACCCCTCTAGATACCATAGCTGTGAGGCTGGCTACCTGCTAGACAAGAATGGAGTGGCAAAGAGGGTGAGTAGATAAATAACAAGCATGCCAGCCTCCCACTTCTAGCAGTTGGACACTAGTCTCATTACAAGAGTAGAACATTACTATCTCAAAATCTATTCTCACCGTAAATTTGCCAAAATGTATATCCACAATATTTAGTTTATTTGATATATTGAGAAATTACAATATACATTAAGTTTTACTTTAGACTAGGTACTAGTCTTTTATCGTAAATATGCAATTTAGGATTTTGCGTGAAGTTTGTTCAATGTTGTTTTGATATATATTTTGGGATTTTTTATACCATATTTTTTAATGTAGGTTTTAGTATTACCTTTAGGAAGAGTAGAAGAGGAGTTCTACGAAATGACCCAATTTAGATAAAGTATTAGCTTTAATTAAAATTTGATGTATAGCATTCTTGGTCTAGATTTTGAGCCCTTACTTTATAAAGACACGTTGACCATTATTTTGTACTGAATACACTTTAATATCTGCGGTTTAGATCACTCTTGAGAAGGCTTCATATAGCTAGCTAGCCACATCAGAACCAGAGAGTTGGAAGAATATGTCTAGGTTATGGCCCTGGGACGTGCTATTGGTTAATGGAAATGCCAGTCACACAGGGAACTGTCATTAGAGAGGTACAAAAGTCAAGTCTGGATTGGGAGGTGTGAGATTTATTCGTGATATACAATATATCCTACGTTTGGAGGAACCTGTGACAATGGCCTCAGAAATTAAATTTGTGCTCAACTTGTTAATTTCAAAGCAAGTTCCACTAAACAGCTCCCATTTGGTATTCATAACTCGAGCAACATTCCTATTGCATCAGTTTTGAATTTCAATTTTGGTGGAAACATTCTTGAAGGACTAAGTCTTTAAAGGAACACAACTGGACAATTATACCATTAATTTTCGTCATCAAAAACCAATTTAATCCATACAAGCGTAGCTAACATCTTCTTGCTACAGTTATAGAGGTTCCTCATTGACATAAATGACGTCGATTCTCAGAACCAGAATTGTTATATTTGCACATTTGATTATATCCCTGGCAATGTGGTGACTTCCAATGATTTCCTTAACTAGGTCACTAACTATAACTTGGTTAGGACCTTCAATGGTGTCATTTTATATCTGTCCTTCTCCCAGTTTCAGAAGTGATGAATTTTAAATCGAGTCTTGGGAACGCAAACTTCTATTCAGCCTCAGAGGTGGCGCAAACTCTGACCTCAAAGGTTATATCTTACATTTGTTTGTACTACAGCGGCTATAAATGACTGGGGAAGCACTGGTAAACATTGACGGAAATCTTCACCTAAAAAAACTACCTAACCGCCAAATAAGAAGTAAATTTTTACTGTAACTTTAAACAGGTCCTACTTTAGTAATAATATTTTAAATATTAATTGGAGTCGCGGTCAATTACTAACCAATTATGCGTTTTACTTTTTTGATTAAAACTGTGTTGGCTGAACTCATTTTCATCATAGGCGTTTATGTTTCAACTACGTATACAGATACATTTAGTTGTAGCCTAAATTATATGTCGGCATACCTTTGAATATATCTTAGTAATAATTAATGAAGAAATACCTAGTCAAAATAAGAAAGAGAAGAGTTAATTAATTAATTTGATAACCATGACACAGAAATTTCCTTAGTACACATTTTAAGATCATGAAAAGAATTATGAAGTATATTAATATATCTTACTTTTATGGTATCTTATAAATATGGATATAACCTATTATCTTACTCTATACAAATGTTAAAAAGGTGAGTCTAACAGAAAAATAAAAAAATAATGTAAAATCATGCATTAATTATTACAAAAAACAAAACAAAATTATATTAACGAATAATAATTAGTTCAAGAGAATTTATAAAAAATACAACGTACCTAACTAAATACACAGATAAATAAAATGGAATAATATAAGTTTTCATAGAAATATAACGATAGTAAGAATATAAATATATACATTTTTACCGGCATTAATTTTATGTAAAGCATCATATTTCACAAGGAACATAAATGAAATAATATATACTGTCAATGAGTGTCATGCCTTACCAAAGAGCATAGCGCAGTTAATGTCATAAAAAGATGTTTATTTTATTATGACGCTCCTATGTAGTCTCTAGCTTTCCCTTTGGTTTTCACTTATGTAATTGCAATATCAATGGACATCTTTAAGACAATCTTTCTTTGTGTTTTAGTTTAATTTTATGGGTTTATTTTAGTCGGTCATATCAATAGATAGGGCATTTTGGGGTCATAAAATATTGTTTAAGGTCTTAACCTAAAATACTGAAAATATAGATTTTATACCATGTATACAACTTTTGCATTACCTTAAATACATTTTTGAGCTCTCCATTTCATCTAAAATAGGATCAATATGTGCGATACTTCAACCATCTTGGATTTTTAAAGTTTTTAATTTTTCTCATATAGATGGTATTCTACATATTATCATACATATCATAATATAACATTTTTTGGAATTAATTTGTATGTGTAATCTGCCATGCTGTGGATTTTTCTCATTATTATGACATGACCCATAGCATCCAAACAAAATTTAAGGTTTTTATGACTCAATTTGTACTTGTCATGCACCATTTTGAATCAGAAATATTGAACTATTCATGTTTTCGATATTTCTCATAAAGATAGCTTGCTTAATTTGATCCATACCAATTTTAGATTCTCTATGACTAAATTTGTACGTTTTCATCTTCCATATTGGATTATTTCACGTTTATAAATTTGTTCATAAAGATAGAATGCTCCATAGACTCCAAAGCATATTTCAAATCTTCAGATCATAGGAAAGTTTGATAAATAATTGTAAAAGGAGCTACAGATACCCCATTTATTTTATTTATGTATATTTGATTAATTATCCTATTATAGGATTATACCACACTGATAAAATTGCTTCCATTATTTCGACCACAATTGTAAAAAAACAGTTTCTAAGATTTAATGTTATTGGCTTTTGAAATGGTGGTATAAACAATGTAAAACATTTTATTTGTGTGCCCAGACACAGACAAATTATTTTTCTTCTATTACTGAAGGTCAAAGTGAAAAAAAAAGTTATATTTTTTACTAAGACTACCCTTAATTTACCCTGAGATTTAAACCACCTTAAATTTCAATGTTCCATCTTTACATCTTATCTTAGATATACAGTAGAGCATCGATAATTCGGACTAACTTGGGACCAGCCCAGTACGGATTATAGGTTTGTCCAGATTTTAGAAAATACAGTACCAATACCAAAAATATGTAAAAAAAGTAAGCATAGACAGGAATATATAGTAGAAACCTTTTCACTTAATTTCAATAATGAACTAACACATTCTTTGTTGTTGCTAAGTATCCACATTCTGAAGAAATATAATAAGGCAAAAATCTAAAAACAAACAGCGTCTCCAATTTTTTTTTAACAAGGGTTGATATGCGTTTTTATTTTGGCAGCCAAATCTCTGTATACATATGTAATATGTAGATATATAATAAATATTATGGATATTATATACTATATAATATATGATACTTATAATATATACACTTATTATATATAATATATTTGTATTATATATTTTATATTTATATTATAATATGATATGATATATTTGTTTTATATACAATATATATGAGCAGAAGGTAATAATGTGTGTGTGGGTCCAGATAAATATTAGCCACTGCTAGATTGGCTACAAAACTTAACCTTGAAAAGATGGTAGAGGGATTGCCTATACAACCAGAAACATTCTATAAAAGTGAAATTTCAAAAATAGTTCATTCGGAATTTGTGGGTTTCGGGGGCTAAAAATATAGAAACAAACTTTTACGTAAGGTAGATAGTAAAAATATGTCTGGCAGGTAGAAGTATCATTTTAAATTATCAAACAGGTCTTAAAATTTGAGATTTCAAATTAGGAATTGGTGAAACAGGGGCGTGTGGGGCTCCAAACTTTTAAAACTAATAGATAAAATAACTGTCTAAAATATGTATGGGCAAGAAAGTTAAACAACTACTGCAAATAGCTGAAATGTCTGATAATGTAACTCTGGTAAAAAGGGTCGGAGGATATTATCTTATATTACACATAAAGCAAAGAGAAAGTACTGTAAGTGTGTGTGGGTGGATGGAGCTGTCCAGGACATTTGGACACTTGTGAATGTGCTGGAAAACTGATCATTGACAGCAAGTTTTAAATATACCCACAACATTACAAAAAAGGGATGTTTCAAGATGTGGCTGAGGGAAATTGGTGGGGGGATCTAATTATAAAATACACTTAGATCAGGTAAATAAATAAAACAAGTATTTGGCAGGTAAAGGGGCCATTCAAAATAATCATAACATTCTGAAAACTTTAAATTGTTAAACTATACTCGTGAGAATAGAGGAGGGGGGTTATAAACAGAAATATAACTTCTGAAGATTGTATAAAATATAAATTTGGCAGTCAAGTAAAAGAACAAGTCAAGATAGATAAATATTTTAAAAAAAATTGGAATGTACTAGTGCTAATTGGAAAAATGGGGTAGGCGGGCAGGAGTGTGTTTAAAATTTACAAAATTAATAGAAACAGCTTCTTATCAG
This sequence comes from Timema shepardi, assembly GCA_902151425.1. Taxonomy (NCBI): domain Eukaryota; kingdom Metazoa; phylum Arthropoda; class Insecta; order Phasmatodea; family Timematidae; genus Timema; species Timema shepardi. The sequence continues at coordinate 14,644 of CABFVX010006586.1, forward strand.
TGTGATAGAATACTGAAGTTCAGATAACCAAATGAAAAGGTATATTTCTAAGAGGGAATTTGAAAAATTACTAAGAGGGAGGGGGCGATCAAAATTCCAAAAACCTCAACAAGCACCTACTTCTTTGATTGGAAGAGAATTCAAGTTGGCAAGTGTTTGAATAAACATAAATATCTGAACATTTTAAATTTCAAAATGTAATTCTGGACGAGAGGAAAAGGAGGGCAGATAAAGATGTATGCATATAAGTAGAAAAATCTTTTAAGGAGAGAAGATATTAAATGTATGTACTAATAATGTAGGAGGAACACCATAAATTACAAAATTAGTGTTGTATTTGGATTCTGGTGACATGAGGTAGGTAATTTCAAAACTGCTAACACTATTATTTATTATTTAGCACCACATCTTACTACCCGTTCGGGTTATACGCCTTCAATACTAATTACGCTAATGGATTGGGATATGGGAAGGTTGAACTAGAGGAAGTGAACCCGAGTTTGCGTGGAGGGAGAGTGGAAAACCATTTAGGAAAAACCACCCTATTTCACCCGACTGAGATTCGAACCTCAATCTCCCCATCCTCAGCAGTCGATCTCAACACGACCAGCGCGTTAGTCACTACACCACAGAGGTGGGTTGTTAACACTAAAATATTAAACTAGCTATCAGTGTGGTAGAAGATTTCAAACTGTCAGGCAGGTCCAAGGGCAACCTAAAGTGCAATGCACGTTTGAACGTTCTTGAAGGTATAAATGAAGGACGAGGATTTTAAAAGATGTTCCCCTCAAAATTTCGAGCAATAAAAAAACTTGGTTCAGTGGAAATTTGAATTATTTTATTTTACTAGGAGTAATGTGTCAAAATCAAATAAAGAGAAGAGAGAAATGGAATGCTTAAAATTAATAATTGATGTATGAAAAAATGGGCAAGGCTGGAATCTTCCCAAACTTAAATCATCAACCCTTTAATAGGTAAGAAATTTCAATTTGGCAAGACAATAAGCAACTATCACAAAAGTAAAAAAAAAATTAGAGATTTGAAATTACAAAATAGCAGAATAGTGAGATTGGGGATGAAAATAAATTTCTAAAATTAAAGAAAAAACTCTTTCTTTATGGTATAAAGTAGACATTTCTGAAGAAATTAGAAAATAATATTCTTTTTAAATTGCGCACTGTTGTATCTTGCAGCCTTAGTCAATCAAGAGCATTCAAGGATGAAATGAGCCTAAGAACTCCCACTGGCAATGGTTCTGAATCAGAAGTCACGCATTCGTAACAGGTGATGTTTTCAAATATATTGATTGTTTTGCCAATTTGCATAGCATATAATATTGGGTAAACATTCCTCCATTTTTGGTCTATAGCAGCGAGTTTTTATACCGGGGTGGGGGTAGGATGCCAGTTTTTCCAAAGTGCACTACATACTCAGCAACAAGTTGTAGCAACTTGTGTCCCTGTTCAGTACGGAGGACACCCCAACCCATCTTGAAGGTATTATACAGACCAAAGCCACGTAGCGCCGGGCACTCAGATGTTCGACACCAGCTAAACTTGTAATAACGATAGTTCAGGACACGGTTCTGCACAGTACCTTTACAAGGAGATTTTTCTAAACTCTTTCAATTAGTTATAAAACCTACTTCACGTGTATACACTTGTATGGTAATTAATATATTTCAATAAACAAGATCGAAACGATCACCACAATTATTTGCCACTGCCCATCCATCTATCTAAGCTATCCTGGTACTTCGGCCCACATGCTGGGGAGTAGCTACAATAACATATATATCTGGGTTCAAGGAAGACTAATAATTTCAAATAATCATATACAAATATTTTTTAAGTTTGGTAGACAATTTAAATACCCGAAAACCGTTAGGACGATCACCCAAAATAATAAAAATATAAAATTACTGAGAATTTGAAATTTGAAAACTTGTTCCAAGACACGGGGGAGGGAGGGTTACATCTTCCAAACAAATAGAAAAAAAACTATGATTGGATTAAAATTGAAACTCAGCATGTAAGTAAATATACCATCCCGAGGAACTGAATGTTGACTGAATAAATTGATTTTCAAAATTGAAGATCAGGAAATGTAAGAGCTCAAAATGTATTCTACTAATGTTGAACATTATTGTCGATATTGTTAAAAATTAAAATTCTGCAGGCACGTAAATGAACCATATCATATATCCGAATAAGTATTAGAATTTTAAAATTATAATTTAGAAGTAGGATGAATTGAGAAGCTTGTAATCTTCAAAACTATCAAAAATTATAATTTTCAGTGCGAAATAAAATTTAAACTTGCCATGTAGTAAAATGGACCAACCCAAATAACATAAAAATTGAAAAGTTTGGAATTTCAAAATGGGGGTCCAGGAAATTACTAAAACATACTGGGCCTTTAAAATTGCGATACTAAAAATATATAACTTTTTCGATTTGGAATAAAGTTTTAATTTATAAGGCAGAAGAAACAAACAACTCCAAAGTAAATATTAGTTTAGAGTGGATCCATAGCGTTTACAAATTTCAAAGCTATGCATGAATGACAAAATGATTAAAAAAACACTTTTGGGGACATCTGGTAAGCCATGATGCTCTTTGGGTAACCATGATGCTCATTTATTAAATATGTCTTTATACCTGTTTATTATTTATTTACACCCTTTGGTAAACTTTTTTTTTTCTAACATATATTTTTAACAATGTATATTCCAAAATGTATCTATTATCAAACCTAGACAGATTCAGTCTTGTAAATGGATTGCGTTCGTTTGTGAACTCAGTTCAGGGGGAAGGTAGTATATGCTTCATATATTTAATGTATTTAAATCTTTTTTATTGACATAGTTAGTTCAATATAAAAGTGTTTGTAGCCGGTTGTATGTTCCAATTCCTAATTTTACATATGCTGAGTAGATTTGCGAGGTACTCGTCAAACTGCTAGCAGATTATAGATCAGAGAAATAATGCAAGCTGTCAAAGTTTGGTCCGTACCTTTCAGGGTACACGGTATGTACTGTGCATTATACTCTACCAAAAATATAGATAGCCAAAGATTACGCTTAAAAGATTTTTAATTAATTCACCAATAAAAAATTCAATGAGTCAAAAAAAATTAGTTCATTTTTTTTAACTAAAAAGGGAATTAATAATTACAAATACCGTTTGTGTTCATGTAGTCACTAGAAATTAGTAATATGTTAATATGCATTAATGCAATTGAAATATATATTCCAAATTGGGTGATCTATACATTTTTAATTCTAACTTAAGAATCTTCTTAATGATTAATATTATCATGCCATTAGATTGGTTTTTAATTTGTAAATTGACCGATAAACAAATGTTGAAACAAGATAAAAGTGTTAGTTTATCAATCCCAAGGTGGGATAAGCGCTAAATAAATTCAAATGCACGTTAACACGAGTAATTATTGACTAGTGTAAGATGTATTATATTGAAACCATTAGCCACAAATAATTATATTTAAAGTACTCAATTGCAATGTCAACCTAGAACTAATATGCATCCAAGACAGTGTTGATTTGTTAATTAGAGCACTTTTCCCACCCCTGATCAAAATAGTCCTGAGACTTTGCTCCGAGACAATACATTATTGATTCCTAATGATCGAGATCCTTACTAAATACACTCCGAGATGAATGATTAAATAATAATTCCCTTTGAACGTTAGATACCTGATCGACATTTCTTTAAACACATTTTCCTCAAACTAAATATTATTTTAATACTTTTAATATTTGTATCAAACATAAATTGCTAGACAGACAAAAAATATAATAATCTATTCTAACATACTAATATTGTAATGTATTCTTTAAATAGAAAAATGACACCTAGACACTGGAACCGGACCCGGGATCCTTGGCTTAGTACGCCAATTCTCTAACCACTGAGCTATTCAGGAATAGCCTCACACCCAGGGTCATTCTTCACTCACATTTTAAGACAGAGTCTGTGATGGACGTGTGGAAATTGTCGGCTACAAATGTGTGATCAATTAAGATCGCAATCTATCAGATAACGCAGCCACCGTTGTCTCCGTGGTTGCCATTTGCTGACTTAAAATACAAGTGAAGAATAACCCCGTTCACGGAACGACTCCTGAATAGCTCGGTGGCAGAAAATTCTAGGTTCGATTCCCGTGCCCAGGTGTTATTTTCCAATTTAAAGAGTATGCCACTTATATGCGACTACAACCGTAACTACGAAGTCATATAGCTTATTTATTTAATCCGTCATACTAATATAAGTTAAAGTTATTAGGTTTTGAGTTATTTTTAACTGAATATCTTAAAATTGAAGTTTCTCCTATTTGATAACAAATGATTCCACAAGTAGTTAACAATCATCTCCAAATATACGAGCTACTATGAAAGTGCCTCATGCCTACTGTCAATGCTGTTGTATTTTGAATGGCATGCCATGAAGGAAACAGTAATAGAGATTAAAGCACACACAAACGGACCATATTTTGCCCTCTGCTGTGTTGGATCATCAATACGAGGGTCAGATGGGGCAGTCATCCCGCAGCAGAAGTCGGCATCTGGAACAAAGCAAAGAAGCGGCATGCCTCGTCTACTGAGCCTCTAGTACAGGATAAAGCAAAACAATATATCTAGCGTTCTAACACTACATTGTACTATACCATTCTTCAATTATCTCCTTTGTTTGAAGATTGATGCAGGTTTGGGAGACCCTAAACCATCTTACCAAAACACTGCTCTTCAATATATAGCATGGGGGATAAAAACAGGTAACAGTGGTTTATATTTTGGTTAAATCCAATCTAGCTTTCAACTAGGCCTAAAACGTAAAGATATAATCAAACTAATATATTGATAGAGATACCGGATGGGCAGAGAGTGATTATGATTTTAATAACATTATATACTTACTTTATTAAATAATAAGTGCTTCAAATTAATCTTAAAATAACAACAAAAGATTGAAAATTGTCTACACAACCTTTGAATTAATTATTTATTCTTTTAAAACACTGTCTTTAAGTTGGCTGCCAATATATGCACTGCCTTGTCGGATTTTCTTTTCAAATCTTGACGTGTCCTCGCGCAATGTTTCTTGTCGATTTGCTTCAATCTCCAACACGCAAGAGAAACACTGTAACTGTAGTCTGTTAATATTCATTAATATTCGACCTTTCTGAGAACCAAACTGTAACAAAAGGGCATGTATGCCAACAACACAACAACGTGTGATTCCAGAAAGATGCACCGGCCCACACCATCCGGACATCTTCAGACTTTATCTTGTCGGGAATGTTGGAGAGTCATGTTCACGTGACTCGTCCAAGAAATACTTAGGAACTTAAAGAAAGTGTTGTCGTAGAAGTTGAAGCAATTCAACAATAAACATTGGGCAAAGTCAAGATTTGAGAAGTGTGTACAACAATATATTACATATAGGGGTGGCCATATTAAAGATATTCTAAGATTTGTAGGGAATTTTCAATATTTTATTGTTATTTTAACCTTAATTTTAAGCATTTATTAGTTTAAATATTAAAGATACAGATTTATTAAATGTATCAACACTCTTTGTCCCACCCTGTATAGTTCATTTTCCTAAATTAATAGGCCTGAAAATAAACTATTTTATAAATTAAACTCTATCAAGTAATGTGAATGACAAATCAAAGAAACAAATTATTTCAATGAGGATACTGTTTTGAATAATTAATAATACATCTGATGTTGATAATATAAAATATAATATATAGAATTTGAATGTGTGCTGAAGGATAGTAGTTTGAAAGGTTATCCTATAGATCAATGTGAAAGACGCATCTTACGTTGGTTTGGGCATGTTAGATGAATCGAGGGACGAAGCAAATATCTGAAGGTAGAGTGTTTTGTTCAAAAGGAAGTGGTGGGTCATGTAAGACGCGGTTAAATCCCGTAGAACGATGTGAGCAAAAGAGAATCATTTAGGGTCTTAAGAATAGAAAACCATGCAAGGATACAGAAGTGTGGAGAAAATTAGTGAAAGTACGAAGTTGTTGTTTTTGAATTATATGCACAGTGTCTTGCCTACCCCGTAAGGGAACGCGTGTATGATAAGTTATACATGTATGTGGCAATATATTTAAAAATGCTAGCTAGGATTTGAGCAAATTATTTTCTATGATGATAATATAAAATTATATAATTATAGCATTGTAATACAGTGTATATGTAGCTACCGTAAATATACTGATCTTCTTATAGAAAAGGTTTTCGGTGTGTATTTTTTTAATAAGTATTACTATGGAGATCACATTTAATTTTTTTTTTCTCAATCTTGATATTATATTATTTGAATTTAATTATGACACTTGGACAGTGGAATCGAACTCAGGACCTTTGTCTTAATACGCCAATGATCATATCACTGAGATATTCAGGAGTCATCTTGTGTTCAGAGCACTATTCACTTGTATTTCAAGGCACAGTCTGTTATGGACGTGCGGAAATCGTAAGCTACATGTGAATATGACGGTCTCAGCACGTCCATCACAGACTGTGCCTTGAAATACGAGTGAATAATGCTCTGGGTGCGTGATGACTCCTGACTAGCTCAGTGGCAAGAAGATTAGCACACTAATACAAAAGTCCCAGGTTCGATTCCAATGTCCAGGTGCCATTTTTCAATCTAAAGAATATGTTATTAAAATACGCTAACAGCCGTAGCTACAACTAGAGTAGCCCCATGGCTTCTTTGGTGCTGACTGACAACTCACTGCTGACTGCTGACGGCTTTGAAAAGTTACCAGACCAAATTATGTATCCCTACGCCGAACCATATGATCTGCAAAAACATGTGTTTAGCAGCTGTCACTTCTGACAATCAAAATTTATGTATATACCTNGCTTTGAAAAGTTACCAGACCAAATTATGTATCCCTACGCCGAACCATATGATCTGCAAAAACATGTGTTTAGCAGCTGTCACTTCTGACAATCAAAATTTATGTATATACCTAAATGTTGTCTGTCAGAAGTCATCTGTGAGCTGTCAGTCAGCACCAAAGAGGCCGTGCGGCTACTGTATAATAGTTAAATATTACTTAAATAATTGTTCTATTTTGATTAATAATAAAGATTTTTTTAAGACATTCATTGATGTAAACTAAACATTGTTACTTAATAGTGATTAATTATAATTTTAGATATTGTTTTGGATGGTGATATTTAAATGTTGATTTTTATAATATCTAAAATTATACTTAATCACTATTAAGTAACAATGTTTAGTTTACAAGAAATATGATACAACAATACCAAAACGCAGGCATCTGTCCTGTCTTGGTATAGTTCAGATTTAATTTATATATGAATTTTGGACACTTAGTCAAGGAAAGACTAGAAATAAGAAATATATTTCCCTACTCCTTAAATTTACGTAATATTTTAATAAAAGTCTTAAATATATGAAGAATACTCTAGCTTTTGATCAGTCCTCGATTTAATAAAACCACATTAAATATAAATGAGCGGCAATTTTAATCTAAAATACACACATATTACTATGCCATCTAAATTAATTCACTTCATCACGCTTCTACAAACAATTGACTTTCACACTTGATTCATTTGAATCATTTACTCCCGAGAGGATAGCTACGATCTAGAGTCACGCCAAATATTTCATTTTGAAATATAGAAATAGAAAGTAGAATAGATTTGACTGAACGTAATTTTATAGAGAGAAGCCTCATTTTCACTGTCATCTTTTTTAATCAACAGATTTTTCTTTTCAGATATATGTGTTTATTTATATATTTGTATATATGTATTATTGATAAACGTTCAATGTGTTCTTATTGCTCCTCAACTAAATCTCCCAATGCAGTATTTTAATGCCCTTTGATATTGTTTTAACTTTCCCCTGTATTCTCATTGGAGATAATCCTTCTTCCCTTAGGTAACTGTATATGTACAGTACCTTTTACTCGTGAGGTTGGCAAACAATGTGATATTATTGGAGGGAGAAAAAAGTTTCAGTGGGAACACCTTTTTGAGAAAACCAGATTTGTTTAACAATGTACAGTATATGAATGTCTGTGTCTGTGCGCGGAAGAATAAACTTAGTAAATTAATTACATTTGCATAAATAAGATGAGTACTCAACAATGCAGCGCTGAATGTGATTTGTTGTGTAAGTTTTACAGAACTTCTGGTTTTATGAACTAATCAAAAATAGCAAAATTGGCACATCTATTTATTTTTTATCATATAAATGTGTTAAATTGTACCAAACTCTCTAACTCTAATCAGCCACTCTATCATCAATTAGAAAATTAATTAGAATACTTCTTTAACTCTTTTTTTTATTTGCAGAAATACTAATTTAAATGTATAAACCTCACATTACATATTTTTCTTCGCTATATGTGGTAATTCTATTCATTAGTTAATTGTTAATCCAAGAAGCACACACACATTTAATATATTTTTATTCTCTTAGTGTTATTGATTATTATAAACTAGGATATTTTATTGTTTCTTGTACTATTAAACTTGTGTATATATATGAGTAGTCATAAGCATGATGTTGGTGAAGTTGCAAAACATTAGCAATATATCTACAAAAACAATAAATTCACATTTACTTTTATTTAAAAAAAATGGTTTTATCCTTGTTATAAATCATTATATTAAAAGTTACCTAATTTATTAGCTGTGTTTGTTGAGTGCATTTTACCACAGATGCAATCCATGTTTGGTAAGCCCTTGGTTGTGTGTTATTGTGGTGTCCACATTGTTGGTGTGCTCGGAATCCCGACACTTCCCCCAGTGATCTAGAGACCATAGTTTCCTCGTGCTTTCAGACGTGTTATTGTTGTACGGGATTGTGGTGTCCACATTGTTGGTGTGCCCGGAATCCCGACACTTCCCCCAGTGGTATAGAGACCATAGTTTCCTCGTGCTTTCAGACGTGTTATTGTTGTACGGGATTGCTGGTGTGCCCGGAATCCCGACACTTCCCCCAGTGGTCTATAGACCATAGTTTCCTCGTGCTTTCAGACGTGTTTTTAGTTTAGTTCACGAACCCCCCACTGAGACTTGGGGGCCATTTATTTTACCTCAGCTGTCGACCAACGTTAGAACATCGATATTGTTGTGGTTCTAGTAGTCTTAGTAGGGTATGGTCACAAAATAATATTTTATAATAAACAAAGTGTAAGGCCAGGGATCAGTTTAGCAACATTTAAATCGACAATATCAAGGAGCAAGCAACAAAGCAAGCTGGAGTTAAGGGGGACATCGTTGAGTGTGAAGACTCTACAACAATGTCACAACAAGGGAGAGACCTAAGAAGTTTCGACAGGCATAAAGAGTCAAATGAGGACCTCCCCGGAGGTAGCCACGGCAGTCATGAAGCCCACAGCATCATCGCCAGAGCTTACGGTACTTGCCATGGCAGACTAGTCGTCAGTTACCCACCTAATGAGACTATAGTATCAGCAACGACTTTCATGACTCTTGGTATACAATCCATATCGACTACTGTACAAGCCACGACTGTCATGACTCCTGTTCTCCATCTCCAGACATAATGTCAGGGTTGAACGGAATAATTCTAGAGATGCTGAGAGAAATCAGGAAGGATTTTGCAACAATGGTAGAAAGTCGTTCTATAATGATGAGCTGGATCCTAAGTCAGATAAGGATACTCTCATTCTGAAAGAATATATATTAGTGAAGATTGAAGACAGCACGAGCGAGCTGCAGCTGGAGGAAGTTATGGCAAACCTCAACTTGGAGGTGGGAATCGTCAAGGTCACAAAGGACCGTAAAGGGGAGCAATTCCATAGAGAGATCCAGGGATTGACACAGGTACAGGTCAGCACCACCGAGATGACAATATGGTAACATGTTGACATCTGTGCAGCACAAGGTGAGGGACTGTTGGTGACAATCACCTACTCACCACAACATCGCATAACATTGGCTGAACGAGTGAGATGAGGTAAGTTGGCGACACTGACCTACTCACCACATCGTATAACATTGGCTGAACGAGTGAGAATGAGCTAAGTTGGCGACACTGACCTACTCACCACATCGTATAACATTTACTCGCTCCGCCATTGCTATGACTAGAATAGAAGTTCAATTAAAATAAATCTAGCCCTTTCCCCTTTGTGTGTTGACCCTACTACCCCCACTAACAAAGTACTTACGTGACTTTTTATTAAAGCTATACCATAGCTCAGAGATGTGATTGTTTCGACAGTGATCCTTTGAATAAAAGCAATCAAAATGCTAATTCAGGTACTGTCTTGTAGACATAACACTAGCTAGTGCTCTTGATACAAAACATCTAGAACAACTCGGAGATGTGCTCAAAGAATGTAGGCTTAATATCATGAGATATGACTTAGAGACATTTGTTATTAAATTTTCATAAATATTCTACATAAGTAAACAATCGAACTTCTTATAGGAGAATATTGACTAGTCTAATAATTGTTATTAGCATTATCAAGAATACAAATGGAGACAAGTTTACAAAAAATTACCATTTGTTTCTAGCAAATAGGTTGATGCCCATATGTAAGCGTCTTAAGATATTTTTTCATCCTTGATTGGTATTAATGTGTATATTATTTGTATTATTATATTCCTTAAATAATAAATTCTGTGTGTATAATTTGGTATGTGTATGGTTGTATATTAATGAGGATTTTTAATCAAAATGTATTTTATTTTACAAATAATCATTAAATATATTTATAAATCATACAATTTCATTTAATCATCTAATTACCTAAAGTTTTAACTAAATTTATGAATATAGGCTGATGATATAATTATAACATGGACATTATTCATGAATCTATATTATAGTTTTCTTATTTCAACTTTTTAATTTTGGGTTAAAATCTATAAAATACTTTACTACATAATATTAAAAAATATTTATTGTTATTATTCTACTACCAAAATATTCTACTAAGTCTCATTTTTACTATATGTTTAAATTTCCCTTTTTTTATGCATAAATTCAAAGTTTTAAAATGTATTATTTGTTTATTCAGCTAATACTCGTATATTATAAAATTTATACATTTTAAAAGACTGGTTAAACACAGGGTGTTTCAGTGAAAGCGTGCAAATTTAAACAGGACATAGGGGATGCTCTACCAAACGTTTTGAGATGAGGAATATGAGGTCTGTGAAGCCAGCTAAGGGGTGTGTGGACCGTAACATGTGGTCTGTGAAGCCAGCTAAGGGGTGTGGACCGTAACATGAGGTCTGTGAAGCCAGCTAAGGGGTGTGTGGACCGTACCATGTGGTCTGTGAAGCCAGCTAAGGGGTGTGGACCGTAACATGAGGTCTGTGAAGCCAGCTAAGGGGTGTGTGGACCGTAACATGTGGTCTGTGAATCCAGCTAAGGGGTGTGTGGACCGTAACATGTGGTCTGCGAGGGCAGCTAAGGGGTGTGTGGACCGTAACATGTGGTCTGCGAGGGCAGCTAAGGGGTGTGTGGACCGTAACATGTGGTCTGAGGGCAGCTAAGGGGGGTGTGGACCGTAACATGTGGTCTGCGAGGGCAGTTAAGGGGGGTGTGGACCGTAACATGTGGGGAGGGCCTGAAGGCTATTTGGTACTGGGCTGACTCATATCACGTGTGTATGAGACCCCAGTGGACACACAGTTGGAGTTGGTCGCCAGGATTGTCGCCGCCTGTGATGTGATTCTCAACACATATGAGATATTTGAACGGGTGCGACGTAGTCTCTCGTACGCCGATGTCATGCCCTGATTGGGGTTGGTGGCCGTCATTTTGAGCAAATGTTGAGAGGTGCGAGATGGTAGCTTTCCTCCGGTTTGTCGATGAAATGGTATACCGTGCAGTACTAACTGAACGTAATGTTACAACTAAATGTAAATAGCTCACATGTAATGATTAGCTGTGAATAAACCGGGCATCAGTAACAGTGTTAGACATGTTTAGGCCCCTGTCCCTCTTAGCCTGGCCTTGCAGATCACATGATTCCTATCTCAAAATATTCGTTAGAGCATCCCCTATGTCCTGTTTATTTTTTGCACACTTTCACTGAAACATCCTGTATAGAGAATAGATTAAAAAACTATTTTATCTTTAGTTTTTAAAATATATATTTTTTTAATTTAAAACCATATTTTAAAAATATAATAATGCTTAGTCAACAATTTTCTTTGTTCAATTATTTAAGCTAGCTCATATTTCAATTTAGGTCAAACTGGATCTTATCAAATAATACGATGTATTTAACTATCAACGAAAATGTAAGTCAATCAATTGCTATAATTGGTGAGTGTAGTGTAAGAATTTCCTGAATCATATAAAATGTGTGCTAGCTCTTCCACCCACTAATATAAGATCAAATGGAACCAATTATCTTCAGGAATGTGTATTATCAATAACGTAAGTCGTAATTAAGAGCATTGTGATATTTGATCAACAAACGCAGAACAACGCTCCTAAAGATTCTTAATCAAGACATTATTAGATTGACATTAGAATTTAATTAGTCTGCGATTTAATATCTTTGCATTATTGATGAAAATTCTACTGATTCTAAATCGCCAATAGTTTAGCCAATTTTTGCCAGTCCGAGCCTGTGAAAATAATGCTAGTCTATTTGACTCATATTTGGATACATTATGATTATTATATTGTTGGTATTAATTTTGTTAAAAAAATAGTGTTTGGTAGTTATTATGACATAATATGTTGTATTAAAATATTTTTAAATGACAAGTGTATATATATATATATATATTGATAGGACCTATATTCCATTATTTTTGCTATTATAAAAATATATTATAATAATATATTATGATATAATGATGGTCGATCTAATGATTTTTAATTTCATGTAACCCATCTCGGTGGCATAGTTAGCTAACGCGCTAGTTTTGTTTTGAGCTAGACTGCCGAGGACGGGTAGATATAGGTTCGAATCTCACTCGGGTGAACCGGATGTGGTGCTTTCTATATGGTTTTCCACTTTCCTTCCATGCAAATTTTGGTTCATTTCATCTACATTGAGCATTCACACTTTCTAGCCCAATAGTGTAGTTATTACTTATGTGTACAGCCCGAACGGGTAGTAAGGCGTGGTGCTAGATAAATAAACCAGATAATTTCATCTAGAGGTCAAGATTTTCTAAGAAATCTCCAATCGTATCAAGTTGAGCCAAGCTGGAATTCAGTAAATATAATCATTTATAAATTAGTTTTTTAATGAAAATTAAATTATTCTTAAATTTTAAAACCAAATTATTTCTTATAATTTAAAATTAAACTCACATAATTAAAATTTAACCTAATTATTCGATTAAATTATAAGATTATTAAATGTTTTTCATTTTAAAGAAAATAAAGTAATGCATATCTAATAAAAAATCATACGGTTAGACAGAAGAAAAGCTAACACAAATATATTCATTATAAATATTATCTTATATATATTATTTAAAATCATTTATATGTTTTTGGTGGGCTATGATTCTATTTTGTTGCATGCCAATTTTGGGAAAATTTCAATCAAATACTTCAAATGTTCTGGTTAGCCCTCAACCAGCATAGAATATAAAAATGCCGTCTTACCATCAACATGAGCCATTGGAAACCATCAAAGAAATGAAATCTTCTGCAAAGATGGCCTCTATTTTAGTTCCAGCGATCGTATTCTCACGATGGATGGCAACCTGAGAGGGACGACTGTAAACTATGATGTTCCTCGCTTTCTAAGCCCAGATACTACACTGGCTAATGGCGTGTAGGAATATTCATGACAGATCACAAATAACCCAACATTCCTTTACAATGTCATTGATGATTAAAGCTGATTAATGATGATTAAAATTACAACATATGCACTAAGCAGCAGTCACCCGAGTGGAAAAGTTAATCTTCCCCTCTATGGAATAAATCTAGGCAGATATAAGAGTCACATCAAAAGTATTAACATCTATTTTGGGACAAAGTGTGAACTGGCTTACGAAGTTTGACTTCCTATAGTTATACTCATACAACTTTATTACATATTTAGTAGAGACAATGAGTCATATCTAGGCATTGTTCTAATGACAGCTAAACAATTACATCTAGAAATGGACATAAGACCCAGGGCTCTTGACGTAGTTGATCAAATCTCTTCCGAGCAACTCAGAAATCATCATTCAATGTTCAAGACATAGTATGTGTGATAGCCGTGTGCAATAATCGGCTGGTAGGTATTCATCAAAAAACATCCAAATGGCTAGATAAGAGTTTAAGCACTAATGTCACTTCATGTAATAGATTTAGCTGCACATGATTCTAGAGTCCCCATGGAGATGGTTTGGGGAGTTCATTGGAATGAGACGTTGCATACCGTTATGAAGATTGCACTGGCTCCAATACCATTCCAAAAACAGGTTATTTGTTCGATTGTTTGAACTATACTTGTACAAATAAGACAATCAAGGGCCCCCGACAACAGTACTGCAAGAAGTTGGGGGCACAAGCACACTTCTTGATGGGAATAGCGATTTCGGACAACTCTGCGAGATCTATTACAAGGGGGACACATCAAATTAACGTATGTACATGAGACTGGAATATATATAATTATAATATATTTACTGGTTGTCTTGTATTAGGTATTTAAAATACGATTAGTTTAAAATAGTATTCCATTTCACTATCATAGTTGGGAATTGAAATATTTTATATATCATAATGAGTAATATAAAACTGATGAAGGCCTAAGTGTAGATATAATAATGTTTGCGCGTGTTATGTAGTCCGTTTCCGATTGGTTGTTCACTGGAAGGTGCCAATGGTTTGAACATTTTACTGACACCAACTCAAATAGCTTTTGTAGACTGTGTATCATTTTTAGAATGTTATGATAGTGGTTTTTTAAATTATCAGATTTATCTACGAGCATCTATTATGTTCATTTATAATTAAGAATATTTTCTAATTGAACGGTGAAAATCTTAAATACTAAGAACTAATAAAATCTATCTACAACGTGATATTACTTATTTGAATAGCTATTTTAAATATAGTTAGTCTGTAATATTTTGAATAAATTCATGCAATATTATTACTGAAATTCAAAGCTTTCATTGAAAAAAAAAATTATGTCATAATAGAAATCAAAATAATTAATTAAAATATTACTTTCTATATTGTGTTAAATTATAATCAATGTTAACTAAAGTTTCCAAATTTCAAGATAAACTTTAAAAGCATAATTAAATATATATAAACCATTGAAAATACAGTAATGTTTTGTTAAACATATCAAAACGTACTCAAAATAAAAATTAAATGTATTAATCCAGTAATAATAGCTTACATATAATATACACATAATATGTAGTACAACTCCAAATTAATTAATAATAAGAAATTTAATAGTTTTAACCAATTAACATGGACTATCTATTTACTTTAAATTTATGTATTTTTTAAATTTTTAATTCCTTTAAGTAATATCTCCCTGTCAATATTAATACTGTAATTCTTATTGAGAAAAAATATTCAATATTATTTCTTAAAATGATTGAAACTAGTAGTTTACCAAAATAATTATGTTATTCATCTCATGAGAATCAAAATAAAATATGAAGCGTTTTGTAAAAAAAATATAGTTATTGATTCTTACTCCAATTTTAAATTCATACCATCATATAAAATACTAATAGCTTCAAAAATGTTGAACAAGTACTTTTAATTAAATACTGTACAGATATAACATACTAAACGTGTTTGTATAGATGATGACGTCAAGTGTACTAGGTCTATATTGTTAATGAGAAATAATGAAACAATCAAGACTGAAGCTGACTAGATTAAATGTTGTGATGATTAAATTGCAAAAGAAGATTTTAGTTAATTGGTTTCAGTGAAAAAATAAGGAAAGTAATGCGACTATTTAAAATAAATAAAAGACAGACTCATAACTTCAGATAATAATTGGTCAATAAATGAAAATATATTTTGAAAATGAATGAACTGATATATGAGGTACATGAATAATTGAAAATATCAGAATACAATATTAGAGGTTTTAGTAAGAATTGTTTATAAATTGATATTTGAAAATAGTAAAATACTCACACACCCCTATAAAAGATACAAACATTAACCTTGAAAAAGTAAAAAATAAAGTATATCATTTTATAAATATTATGACAGAAGAACCTTATTAATGTTTTTAGTGATAGCTTATTAAATAGTTTATAATCATAAATGTTACTAATTACTAATTTATATTTTGTTACAATATTTAAAATTCAGATTTCAATTTACATTTTAAGTATATTTGCCCTTGAAATGTTGCTTACAATTATAGTTTGAAGATGGATTTGATTGATGACTAAAACCTTCTCATGACTATAGCAAGTATTTGCTTATTATTATTATTTTAAGAAATAAAATAAAATTTAAGCTATATACAAATATGGTTTATCCTAATTATATTAAATATATTTCTTGACTTAAATAGGCCGGTAGTAAAAGTAGAATGCGTAGAAATATCAACTAAGCAAATGGAATATATCAATTGAAATGCAACTACTAAATTATATGGCTGAATATATTTTAGTTATAATTAATTTTAACTTCATTGCAAGAAATATAAACAAAATGTACATAGCTATATTACTATTTCACTGTGATATATATTCTAATAGTCAAAATGAATGCATAACTTACAACTTAGAGGCATCTTTTACTATGGTTAGTTAAAGCTCTTAGTAGAACAGATTTTCATCTAGTCTCAATATCAAGAATAGTTCATAATATTTGTACATTCATTGTAAATCTAATTGTTACTAACAGCTTTCCTTAAATTAAGCTTTATTGAGGTTTAGAAAGTAATTATTTAACATCAACTTGTTTCTACAGTTTTCAGTTACTAGAAGCTATAGAACAACTATATCATGATAAGACGTGATATATGTGTTTACTAGTAAGAACCTCGTGCTAGACCACTATTTATTATATTTTCTGTACTAGTAGATGATATTTGCAAGTCGGTCAACTTGAGGAGCGGACCGAAAAGGCACTCACCAAACACTCTAGGTCTAAGCCTCTTGTCATATCTGTCACGAACCAGAAGATCGTCCAGAATCTCCTTGTCCGATTTGTCTTCGTGGTAGCTAGAAATAAACAAAATTATTTACATTACATTCATTTTTGAAATAAAATATTACTTGGATTAGAATACATACGTTACTTTTTAGCTCTAACATTAAAAAATGTATAAAGTTAATATCACAAATTATGCTGATTTGTTTATGGTATTACAAAGTTGGTCAATTAGTTTGTATTGGATAGATTCTACAACTGTAACTATCCTAGAACAGACGAGTCGTTGGGGAAATGTGTCGATCTGAGGAGGGATAGAAATAACACATAATCAAGGCTATAAAAACAAAGAAGCTCCAATTTTTAACATGAATTATTAAAAAACCTACCATATTAATTATAAATGATTAAAAATATAACGTATATTTAATGTGGTAAATTTGACTTTATATTTGGAACGGTGCTATTATAATTATTTTGTTTCTTATTAATTGTTAAATAACTTTTTAAACATTCAATATAGTTATGAATGTATTATTTCTTACACAATTTAAGATGAATATACATATTTTAGAAATCTTTAAATAGGATATAAGTTTTTTTTAAATATTTAATACGTATAGATTTATAAATATTTATATACTTAAATATAGTTATGTTGTAGTGTATTAAATTTTTGATTCCAAGCGTTATATTAGTACAATTTAATATTCTGAAAGAGTATGTTTTAAATAAAAACTGTAATTAATTCAACTAAGGACCGAAACACAAGTTTCTTGTGCCTAATGTAACGGATGGTACACAATCACCAATAGAACATACCGTATTGGCTTCCTGAAGCCAAATATAACATAGCACCGATATTTAATTTCTAATATAAGAACAAAATATCACACTAAAAGGTTTAAAAAAGTGTATTATACCTATAAGACTGGAAGAGAACTATTTTAACAGCAAAATATAACCTTCGTATCATTTACAATGGAATTTTAAAACCTATAAACAAAATATTATTATTACCATAATTATTATTATTATTTTACATTTTAACGTGCACTTTCTAAACTGATTCATTATATTAAATTAATATTTAATAAATTAAATATGTATAGGTTACGCTTTAGCAAGTTATCTCAAAATTGGCTACATCGTGCTCAAAATAAACAATATAGTTTAAACTTACAGTATGGATTGTGTTAATTATACCAATTAAATATATAAATTACACCAACCTCTTGTTCATTAGATGGGGGACCCCTAATATGTAATGAGCAATTATTTAAATCTATAAAATAGCATTGAAATTGAAATAGTTATAATGAATGATAATTTTATAAAATCGTATTGTTATGGGTTTTATGGAAATAAAAATAACTAAACTAGGTGTTTTTCATATGAGTCTATCCTCTCTACATTTTACCAATTTTACTTAAACAGGCTAAAATAGAATGGTAAAATTTTAAAATTTTATTGCAAGTAAACATGATTATTAAAGATTATTGTAAATTATATTATTCTTTTAATAAATATATACAATCTACCGTAGATACAAATATAGACTCTCACGGCTACCAGTTGAAATGTTGCTAATGAAACATAACAATAATGATTATATTGTATATTCACGGTAGATTTATATTAATGTTGGTTGAGAGATTACTAAATGTAATTAATATAATATAATATTCCCCACAAATACGAACTAATATTAAAGATATCAAAGTAGAATAAATCAATTCGATAATAAACTGGTTTCCTGGTAGCAGGGTTCTAATCTTGACCCTTTTATCGAGGATAGTTTTCATATTCAATTTATCATAAAGGTTTTTCCCAAACTCTCATCACGCAAACGAGGGTGCATTTTATCTAGTCTATTTCTTCAATATCTTGCCCCGATATTCAACTTATCTTTGTATTTTAGGTACTAAATTAAAATAGAGTTAATGGAAAGTGTTCTATATCAAAGTAAATTTGGAATTTTATATTCCTGAGATTCTGAATATCTGCCTTGAGAGAAATAAAGAAAATGGTATCAACAGACTTTAATAAGGAACAAACCTAGTCAGGAAAAAGACATTAGATTTTATTAGTAGATGGCAATAAGAAATACAAATTCAAGGTTTTAATTAATAAAATATTAATCTTTATTTTTAATAAACTATGGGTTCATGCGTTCCAGATAAAGTATACATCCAAATGCTAATGGTGCTGATGGGTCACTACTTGGACAAACGTTTTTAGATTATGATTCTGTCAACACCGACGTTGATAATTTTTATATTTGACACTGTAGACAAATACATGTATAAGTTTATATATGTAAGTATATAGATAGCCTTTTGAGAAGGGATATAATTTCTAAGTGACTGTCACGTCTATGCTTAATATACCTGTCTTAATAGTTAATCAAATATATCTTTGATTTCACATACTCTCGAGATGTAAGATATGAAACTAGCCTAAGCCATATCTACTAAACCATTCATTTAATATCTTTACAAATCACTAGAAGTAGATGTTTAGGTTTAATGTATGATCCCTGCCGTGATGCAAAGATGTAAGCTCATACGATATTTATTCACCCTAAGAGTTCAAACACTTCAAAACATACTGCCATCAAATGATGTATTCCACCAAAATGTCTAGTGGTATTACATCCAACCACATATATATTTTGGGAAGGTAGGTTTATTCAAGCCCAAAATACTCCGGCTGTTTAAGGAACATTGGAATTATTGGGGGAATAAAATGGATATTGCAGATCAAATCTGTTGAAGCGTTCATACAAATGCATGCAGATAGGAGAATAAAGCAAAGCTACCATGCACAAACTTGTGCAAGAGTTTTTATGGTTACTAAAGTGCTACCTGTGTAGTAAACTTTAAAAAACCTGACATATATATTTGGGTAATTAATTATTTATACATTCCTGATTTTTATGGTGGATTCTTAAATATTAATAGTACGAATAAAAATGAGAGGAATAAAACCTGTATTTTAACACATTTATAAGACATTGAGGCAAAAGTGATAGTTACTTGTAAGAATAGTTCCCAAAATATGTAATGTTTTGTGGCTCATTCTTGATGTTATATTAATTCATGCTTCCCGTTAACAGCACACAACAGGAGTTATTAGTGTTGTTGTGTTTGCTATAATATCACAGAGGCAATCCTGAGTGTAGTAATCAATAGTTTTAAACATATCCCAATGTCATGGACACCTCTGAGACTGCTGCTAGTTATCCCTCTGGCAAGCGGTTTCCGATGCTTCAATGAACATTGCACATGGGTGATTCCTTGTCGAGCGTATCTACTAACGCGCTTCAGATCCACCCGGTGTTTTGAATATTGAGTCTTTTTACAAGAATGATTCATACCGCGTGGTTTGCCAACGTATAGAGGTAATCACTAACTACAACAAATATTAGAAATTCCAGCGCAGCACAACTAAGTCGGTAGCTTGCTAGTGGGTCCACACAATGGAGGTGAAGTGATAACCATTAATGGTAGCGCTCATATTACACTGAGCGATACAACAAAGAAAACACAAACAAACATGTGTTTGTATTCAATCAATGTGCGATTGAATGAGCGTGCGTTTCACCTGCTATTCGATAAATTACAGCAGCCTATACCTAAGCTCTTCAATTATTTTCGAATGTGCCTCCCATCATTCGACGAGCTACTGATTACAATACACCCAGAAATGTCAAGAAGTGATACCAACATGAAAACAGCTGTTACCACAGCCAAATTTTCCCGGCTTCCAACCTCCAAGTGCTGGGTTGAGGAGCAAGAGGACCAAGACTCAGACATGACCTTGCACCGAAAGAGCAAAGTTACCACTGAAAACCCATTGTAGCAACCATCCATGTGAAAGTTTACCTTATCTTTCTTTGATGTTGAGTATCTCGCCACCGCCAACCGCTAAGAAAACGTCGCGTAAGGAGCTTTGGAATGAAACCGTCACGTGTAAGACCAATCGTGCGTTGACCGTGTGAAGGGGCACACATTGACCAATGTATATTGACCAAACGTGCGTTTACCATGTGAAAGGACCCACATGGACCAATGCATCTTGACCAAACGTACGTTGACCGTGTGAAAGAACCCACATGGACCAATGTATCTTGACCAAACGTGCGTTTACCATGTGAAAGGACCCACATGGACCAATGTATATTGACCAAACGTACGTTGACCGTGTGAAAGGGCCCACATGGACCAATGTATATTGACCAAAAGTACGTTAACCGTGTGAAAGAACCCACATGGACCAATGTATATTGACCAAACGTGCGTTTACCATGTGAAAGAACCCACATGGACCAATGTATATTGACCAAACGTACGTTAACTGTGTGAAAGGACCCACATGGACCAATGTATCTTGACCAAACGTACGTTGACCGTGTGAAAGGACCCACATGGACCAATGTATATTGACCAAACGTACGTTGACCATGTGAAAGGACCCACATGGACCAATGTATCTTGACCAAACGTACGTTGATCGTGTGAAAGGACCCACATGGACCAATGCATCTTGACCAAACGTACGTTGACCGTGTGAAAGGGCAAAAATTGACCAATGTATTTTGACCAAACGTACGTTGACCGTGTGAAAGGACCCACATGGACCAATGCATTTTGACCAAACGTACGTTTACCGTGTGAAAGGGCACACATTGACCAATGTATCTTGACCAAACGTGCGTTTACCATGTTAAAGGACCCACATGGACCAATGCATCTTGACCAAACGTGCGTTGACCGTGTGAAAGGACCCACATGGACCAATGTATCTTGACCAAACGTACGTTGACCGTGTGAAAGGGCACACATGGAGCAATGTATCTTGACCAAACGTACGTTGACCGTGTGAAAGGGCACACATCGACCAATGTATCTTGACCAAACGTGCGTTGACCATGTGAAAGGATCCACACTGACCAATGTATCTTGACCAAACTTGGGGTGGCGTTGAGGAAACACGCGCGACAAGGAAACGATCGTGTTGAATTGCACTAACTCGACCTGATTAGGGTCAACAATCATTACCTAGGAGACCGCCAAGAGCTGTCTTCATGGTATCATTTCTTTACAAGGAAAGAAGCCATTTGGCAATCTCGCGATATTCAACACAGCATAAAGCACGTTTTTGTATCATATCAAAACGATCTTGAACGTTTTGTATAAGATAATCATTTATTAGAAGTTTTGGTGGTTGGTTGACTTAAAATGTAATCCAAAATATTTGTCTCATTCGTCACACAAGAGAAAGATGTGCTTATTGACCTTATACATAGATATAAAAACAATAAGGGAACAACGGATAAAATTTCTGAAAATAGAAGCTTGAAAAGAAATAGTAGCATAATTTAAAACAAATACAATAATTTCAGGAGTGTTGAAACTCATTTATAAGAGTAACTACGTGTTCAAATGAACATATCATAAAACCATACCACGGTCAAAGAAAGCGTTGCCAAAAGGAGGTTTGGTATCGTCTTGGTCATAGACAGTCGTAAACAGCCACGATACCAGGAGAGCGAGAACGCTTCGCTCGTAAACAGCGTAGCCAGATCAATCGTGGAAACCCGTCTGGCATCTAGCATGGAACCATTATATAATATACTAACATATTATTTACATACATACATACATACATTCATACTGAAACCTCTTTTGAATGAACTTTGGAACTTTAAGAAAACCAGTATTTATTTTGTCTCATTGTATTTATTTTAATGTTAGTGCTTTAAACAGTTTAGTAACACTTGAAGTACGACTTGGACTACATTCAATAATAGTACACGGTAATTTTCAGCACAGCTGTTTAAGGGTTAATAGTACAAAAATGAATGCTAGCGGATCACTGATCCGAGTAGAACTGACTGAACTGAGTTAACTGACTGCCTTGATTGAACTAACGTAAATCAATTTAACAGGGTTGAACTCGCGTCCCACCCACGTGGACGGAAGAGGAATACACTAAGTGACCTGCCCTCTATCGTCAAACACGGCGGGTTCACAGTTCAACCGCGCGGGTAATACGTAGAGTGTGAGTTCAAACTCTACAATACATACATACATACACACACATACATACATATACACATACATACATACATACATACATACATACATACATACATACATACATACATACATACAAACGTACACACATACACATACATACATATACACATACACATACACACAAACATACATACATACATAAATACACATACATACATACATACGTACATACATACATAAATACGTACTTACATACATACATACATACATACATACATACATATATACATACATACATACATACATACATACATATATACATACATTCATATACACATACACATACACATATACAAACATACATACATACATATGTACACACATACATACATACATACATAAGTACATATATACATACACACATACATACGTACATACATACATACATACATACATACATACATACATACATACATACATACATACATACATATACACATATACAAACATACATACATACATACATACATACATACATACAT
>CABFVX010006587.1:0-29866 GCA_902151425.1 Timema shepardi
CTTCTATTTTTCTAAATTTTTGGTAACATTAATTTTGTTTTATTTTGTATTGAATCCCTCTAATTCTAGAGCTTGGATTACAACATTACTCGTCACTATACTTTTAGAATTACATAGCCAAAGATACACAACTCGGCGAGCAACAGCACAAACCGTACGTAGACGGGAATTAGCCAGTCCGGCTCGCAAACAGTCCGTGCGAAACCCAACTCAAACGTAGAAATCAGCTCTGACAGCGCAGCGTTATTGTAGCCCCAGTGGTAGAGCAGGCGCCACACTTCTAGTGCACCAGCGATAGACTATGGTTGTTTGGTGATCCAGGTGAGACGGGATACTACCTACGGGTAGCCCCTTGCGTTGACTCCATCGGACTCCATTCCGGCCAGGGCCTACTCAGATTAACTGCTACAGTAGAGAAGGTACAGTTAGAGACCCGATCAGTCTTACATTATTACAAGTTATGTATCTTATTCTGCTCGAGTGGTATATTAAACCTACTTCAAGACTGAGAGGGAAAAAGGAAGGGGAAAACAGGTGTCAGCCAATCACGTCTCACAGCAACAGCGTAGGCCAGAGCGGTCATCAAGGGGGGTAAGCGCATCCGCAGTGAGAGCAAATAGAAAGAGGCAATTCGAAACGAGTGAAGCCCCAACGTTACAGTTTCTTGGTATGTTTGATTACTGCATTTGAACGAAATTAAGCTTATAGGCGATGATCTTGAAACACACTCACATATACATTTAGGTCAAGGGGAGACCAATCAGTAGGGTAGTTCATGAAGCATAGACGATCTCTTGAGAGGTGAAAAAGTCACATGATTTTGTGAGCTAATATCTATTATCTCGGCACAAAGCTTAAAATACAATGCTTTTTGTCGTTTTTTGGAACTACTTCTCTATTCTGTCCAAGCTAATACTGCCTTTCGTCCTTCAAATGTAACCACCCCTTGTCATGCCATTAAGAAAGAGGCGAAAGAACTACGAAACCTCTTTATCTCAAGGTAAAGAGCAAAGTTTTCTGTCCATTGTTAAATACGATTTTCTCTTGTGAGCTTGTCAAAAAATTACTGTATTTATTATAGGAAGGCTAAATATAAAGTGTTTTTTTTCATCAAGGCTCGTCTCATAACTCCGCAAATATGCTTTAAAAGTAGTTGAAAATAAGCTAATGTCACATTTTCACACTTTTTCCCCTATTAATAAAACTACTATAGGATTGTTAAAGAAAAAAGTACCCAGTTGGAATCTTCCGAATTTATTTTGATATTAATCATATTTTGAAATAATGCATCGCGTGAATAAATACTGTATTAGAGCTGAACGTCTGCGAGATACGCAGATTTAGCTTTGTTGACCAACAATAATAAGGAAACTTAAATGTTTGATTAGAAACTATTAAGGAAATAAATTTAAAAGTGAACGTTGCAAGGACCAAGTATAGGATTTCAGAGAGAATACAGATTGAGGACTATAATTTAGAGATTATTTCGAGCAACATATCATTTGACAGGGTTAATAAGTTTAAATATTTCGGAACAATTTTAACCAATGATAACGATACTAGAGTGGAAATTAGGAAAAGAATAGTCTGGTAACGCATGTTATTACTCGGTCAGTAAGGTTGAGTGTACACTTCTTCGGAAAGTATATGTTGTCACACGATGAAACAACACATTTTCGTGTTATCATGTGTGAAGCGCTCATGATTGCGTGTTTCCAAATTGAGTGAGCGTACAATACATGGAACATAATCGAACAAAACAATAACACCCCATAATACATGATAACACACGCTTACACAAATCAGCTGTCTTCCTCGCTACCATGTTTCATGGAACAGTTTTCATAGCGCATGCGCCACCATCTTGTTTATTAGTATGCCGAGCTAGACAGTGGAGTGTGTTTGTTTAATCTGAGGCTAGTTTTTGGCTCTATAGTATCAACAATTTAGTGCAAAAGTGGAAGAAAAACGATGTAGGCCTACTTAATGCCGGGTTAGATGTAGAACTATCATAGCAAAGTTTTCTTCCGCCCTTTTATAAATATTGGGTGAACCCAGATACTTCTATCGCGTTCCTTTACTTCATGAAGTATCACCAACCAATTCCACAACAAAGCTACTTTCTCATCACTTTCCTCCATCTTCACGAATACAGAAAGTATGAGAGAAGAATATGTTTAAATGTGTTTTGTTACGTCATGTTCCATGATCAAAATTACCCTCACACAAATTTTTATCATGATCATGATACAAAAACATTGTTGTTCATCACGTGCTATCACATAATGTTCAATGCAGTGTGTACACAGCATTAGTTGTTAATCTCTAGCCTACTTTCAAGGAATGTAGAACTAAGACTATAGGCTGTACAAAACATTAACTTAACCGGTTGATCTCTGTGGTTTTGAAACATGGTTTCTTACCTTACATGAAGATAAGAAGGTTAGGGTGTAGGGAGAGATTTGGTCCAAAAAGGCAAGAAGATATTGAGAATTGAAGGCTACGTAGTGATAAGTTAAATACTATGTACTGATCAAAATACATTATAACTTAATCAAATCTCGCAAGTTACGGTGGGCAGGACATACAACGCGAATGGGAAAATTTATAACCGTGCTCAGGGTAATGACTCGTAAACCCACTGGTAAGAGACCATTGGAAAGACCTAGACGCAGAGGGAGGATAACATTAGAATGAACCTGAAAGAGAGAGGGTGTAATAAGGTGGACTGGATACAACTAGTTCAAGACAGGGCTATGTGGCTTACTTTTGTAAGTGCGGCTGTTAACTTTCGAGTTCCTAGTGTCATAAAGTAAGTAAACGGAGTGTACTTCTATAAAAATAACGACGTCTCGAATAGCAAAGCAACACTGTTAAGAAAGTTTTAACGTTGTTTAGAAATTTAGGGATATAATTGGTTCACGCTAACTTTGGCCTTCAATTCTATGACCTTTTATGAGTTGGTATATAAAGTCGTTTCATTTTTTTCGCCTCACCAATATGTTACCCGTATCCACAAGTGAAATCAGTTCACATCACTTTCCAAAGCGACAAGACATTTTTCAAGTCTGATGAATACGAAGTAATATTTAGTACCGTACCAAATATCAGAAAAGTTTAAAATTACCATGAACGGACTATAGTTTCTTTGTCACGAACTGTTCCCTGTAAAACTTGGTAGGTTATTTCACTTTTAAACACTTTCTAATTACTCAACACTTCACTTAACCCGGCCTTATGACTGAATAGTTAAAGAGATGTCTATAGGTTTAGGGGTCTTTGCTTCGATACTGTGTGTGTTGCAAAATAATGTAGTTTTGTATGAGTTCGTCTTTGTCAATGGTGCCGAGTGCGTAGTACCAGATGCGCTCTCCTAGATTAAGTTGAATCTAATTACAGCTTTTTTTGTTGCAAAGTTTTACATTTATAAAGTGTAAGTTTTTAGATTTTTATTGTTTTTTTATATTCGCTTAAATGCAAGGAGATTATCACATGGAACAATACTCACAATCAACTCTCACGTACGGACGCATGGTCTAAGGCAGTGTTCGCGTACTTCCAGATATATTTTATCTTCACCTGTGTACCTCCAAAGTTGTTGGTGCACAATTCGGGTTAGACATATTATAATCTACATCTAGGAATTGGGGGAAGGTGGTGGATTCGGGAAAGAGAAATCCGGTTCGCATGTCGATACGTTTGAGTCTCTTGTGGCTAACCCTAAATCTGGCCCTTATTATTCAGTGTTTATCATCAAGTATTAATATATGCATTTACATTTTTTGTGCTCCCTCGTACGTACTCGCGTATCCCAAGTTGAATAGGTCTACCATTTGTCTAAGGTGCCACCCACGTAATTGACTAAACGGCTGTTGACATGGAGGTCGAGATTCGAATCTTGGTTAGATATACAGAGTATTTTTATTTTACTAAATTGATTTCCGCTCTCCCTGAAGGAAAAATAGGGTGCACTTCTGATCAATTTTACCTTCCTCTTCCATACTCCATTAGTGTAAATATGCGGGTAGCCTGATTGGGTAGTAAGACGTGACGCACAAAAAAACACACGACAAAAACATTTAACTCCAAATCATTACTACCTTCCCTGCTTTATCGCCACATGAAGACATAACGCCTGTCCCAACAGGGGTTCGAAATGTTCCCTCTGAAGTGAGTCACTCGGCGCAACTTTCTCTACTCCGACCAAGGAGTATTAATTTGTGAAAATATTGTGCAGACCTATACATATATATATGCGGTGCACCCGCGTCTGCATGGAGTGGGAAACCATTTAAGTAATAACACCTTGGTGCACCCGTCTAGAATTTTAGCCCTGACCTCTCCCGTCACCAGAAAACCACATGGGACTCACGCCTTTATCCGTGTTCTTATCGGCGCAAGCTTTATATATTAAATTGTATTTTGTTTTAAATTCCTAGTCCTGTACAAAATAATTGCAACTCTCAGTGTCTTACCCCATCCGCCACCCCCACACACTATCCAAGCTGACTTTGGTGCATTTATTCTAAGTACCCTCATCCCTACCCCCCTTAGATTAGGTCGACAATAACCCCTTTATCAAAATAAAACATATACTTAACCGCTGAATTAAATGGTATCGCCACTCTTACACAATGTTGTCTTCATTCTCGGTTGATCCGGGCTTCTCGTAACAAGCTGCCTCTGATGCTCGGTGATCTGTCGGATCAAGTGGCGCGAGACGACGACATCCGTGAGATATTTCCTCTGTACTACACGGCCCACTCTGTCAGGAATAATTAACGTGCCTTGCGCAAAATGACTCCTGAAGCCAACATTGTGGCGTGCCGTCGACATTTATCTTCGTCTCATCAAGTTGGACTAGCACGTAGTCTCCATTACTCGCTCTCGGCTACTTACATTCCAGAACAGGATCAAGAGAGAATATCCTTAGGAGATGTGGAAATACTCTTTATATCCAGCTCCAGCTCGAAACAATTAAAAATACTCCTAAAGCCCGATAAGATTCACGTTTTGATACTTTAATTTGGAATGATTAAGGTATTTCGACCATCAAAATATATTAATTATTGCACAGATATTTTAACAATTGTAAGTTTAAAAGCTATAAATTGTGATTCGATGATATCATATCAATATGGTTCACGAATTATAGGGGCCTACATACATACCTAGCTACACAATTTCCTTTAAGGGTTTACCAAGAAACGGTGCATATAGCTCAAAAAGCAACTCCATACTTAATCCATCCGCACTAACTTTCTACACACTTCCCTATCCTTGCATACTCTCTTTTCATCAACAACATCCATACACCGAGTCATACATGATATTTTATTCTTAAGACTCTTAATGTTTCTCTTTTTCACACACTCGTCTTCAACATTGAGCCACGTTTTACATGGCATACTTCTTCCTTTTGATCCACACACACACACACACACACTCTCTCTACGGTACCTTTATATTTTTGATTCGTCACTCGATAAACACTCATCTTCTAAATATGCTCAAACCAACGTAAGAAGCTTCTTTCACATTTATCAATCGGATTCCCTTTCAAACCGCACTCTTTCAGCACCAATTCATATTCATATATAAATATTAATATTAATAATATAAATATGTATTACTATTATAAATATTTCATTCTGTACATCTCATATGAATGTATATTTATACTAAATTAAAGCCTTATACTTAATATTGGTACGCAGAAAGCATAAACTAGCAAGTTTGACTTCTTAGAACTCGTGAACTATACTGATTTGAAAACAATGAATCACAATTTATAGCTTATAAATTATACACTTGATGAAATTGTGCAAATCAGTTTTGATGGTCGAATGACCTTTAAAGGTGGAATGGAATTAAGAGAACGCAAGTAAAGATTAGTATTTTTGCAGTTTTTACTACTAAATACATTTTAGGTCAAAATAAAATAAAAAATTGCTTCAGTAGAGAAGATAGTTTAATTTTATACGCGTAGTAATCTCAACAGTTCAGGTATCATGGCAGTTGAACATGCACCTTTTCCATGAAGAGAAAAAGTCAGTCAAATTGCCCACTCACCTTGACACATTAAAGAACTGCTGAGCTTACTTTGAGTGGAAAATTAAACTAAACGAACCTCTCTAAAACAACATTTTATTAATTAGACCATTGTGGTCCAACTAGTGAACCACGATAACCAAGAATGTGGCCCTAACGGAATCCTCGAGGAAATTTAAAGGGAAACCGCTGGTGGCGGATGTAAAATAGCTTATGATTTAAATAATTATAATACTTAGCACCGCGTATTACTACCCGTTGGGGCTATACGCCGAAGTACTAATTACGCTAATGGGCTAGGAATTGGGAAGGTTGAATATAGAGGAGATGAACCTGCATTTGCATGGAGGGAGAGTGGAAAACCATTTAGGGAAAACCACCCCCGTTCACCCGGGCAGTCTAGACCAACAATTATTTAAATATAAATATATATATAGAGCTAAATATAATATATGTATGATACAAAGTTGATTAGTCAACGTGTTTTTGCGTGCATATTTCATAATACATTTTTGGGAGATTATAAACCTATTTTTGGCAATAAAATTTGAATGTTTCTACCAAAAAAATTACAATTTATCTACAAAGTATTGAAAATAATTGTTTATTTAGTGTTGTTTGCTGGCCTATATTAATTTGATGGGATTACGAAATATATCTTTGGGTTGCGGTACAAACTGATAATCAAATTTGGCCCTTGCGAGGAAAAATAGTTTGACTATCTCAATTTAGACCATAGAAGTTTTTTTTTAAACGTATAGACATTAATGTACGGATGTAGGGAACGTGAATTAAGGGAATTATTCTTTCACTTTTTATAACAAAACTTTTTTTGGTCCAAAATAAATCGAATTTTTCTCCAGTAAAAATATAGAGTTTAATTTTCTTAACACGGCGAAATCTTCAATTCTTGAATATCTGTCAAGGGTGTCCTGGAATTTAATGACAGCTCTTTCGCTTCATTTAAGATGTTTCTAATTTAATTCCGCTATACTCATGGCAGATCAACAATTAATGTTGATATCACCATGTGATGAAAATTAATGTTTTCACTGGTTTAATATTTTGTTAACTTTGACCAAAATAAGTTTTGCTATAAAACTGCAAAGGCACTCTCCTTTTCTTGCATTTTATACACTACTAACTTAAGCTGCGTTCTCTTTCACTCCATTTTATGTCGCAGTGCCACTTAAACACCTGTTTAGTATAGTGTAAAAATGACTTTATCTATTAAATCAGTACTTTTTCCAGTATTTGACTTTGATTACATTTTTTATTTTACAGTTAATTTATTTGTTGATTAAAATTTTACCAATAATTACTAAACACTGATTTGCTAATTAATGAACTATCAAAATTTAGTATAAAATAAACAAGGCCGATATTTGAACCGCTGCCTTCCCTTCATCGGAACTCTACTCTATAACGAGCTTGACGCCTTGGAGCTACAGTAGCTCCATGGCTTCTTTGGTGCTGATTGACAGCTCACAGCTGACGGCTTTTAAAAGCTACCAGACCAAATTATGTATCCCTACGCCGAACTATATGATATGCAAAAACATGTGTTTAGCAGCTGTCATTTCTGACAGTCAAAATTTAGGATTATGCCTAAATGTTGACTGTCAGAAGTCAGCTGTAAGCTGTCAGTCAGCACCAAAGAGGCCATGGGCTACTTACTGTAGACTGTGTGTAAATAAGCGCGGGTAGCCCAGGAGGCGATAAGGCACTGGCCTTTTCTCGCGTGCCCTACATCCCCCCCTTAAACCCGGCTACTTGGACCTCACGGAGATTGAGGCTGATTTGACTCTTGAGGCCGGGGTTCAATCCTGATCTTATGCACTTTCTCTGTGGTTTTTCTCTCTCATTTAATTGCTATTACAGTTTCTTTCAGGCTAATTCCTTTTCTTATCTTTTGTTTGCTATAACCTTGAATTTAATCTTATCACACGAAACACTTGTCAAATATGTTCTTAAAATCTTAATATACGCCTATTTTCTGATGAAAAGCACAAACCCTAAATTTATTTTGTTTACTAGCCAAATCACAAAGTGGTTACTTAAAGCCATAAATTTATTAATTAATTCTAACTTTTACCTAATAGAAATCTAAACTAACCGAGAATAACATAATGAGGGTAGATGTTTTTAAAACTGCCCCAGCATTTACAAAACAGATGGGTAAAAGCCACTTTCGGCCGTCATCGAACACCGGCCTCCCATCTAAAAAAAATTATACCTTAAAAAAAAAAGTTTATAGACGGAGTGAACAAACACCTCTTCGCTGGTAAGACTTGCCAAAAGCAGCGCGGTTCAAGTTTCGGGAACAAAAACATTTTCTTCAATATTCACTAAACATATTAATGCACGGTACTGTATCAATTTCGACGTAAGTTCACAGGATGGACGCAGTCAGGGAAAACATGGAAAACCTGGACTATTCAGGGAATTTAAAACTCCAAGGGAATTTAGTAATCGATCATGGAAAATGGTATTTCTGGCTATCTAGGGAAGATAAAATGTCTTTATGTAACCTATTCAAACAGCTCATTTCAAAGTATTTATTTCATATCTCACATTTTACTTAAAATAATTAACTATAACAAATTGAGTATTCAGAAAAAAAATTATCAGAAAAAAAGTCGGAGAATTTTCTTTCTAAGATTTTATAATCTCACTGGTGAAGTTTGTAATACCTAGCACCATTTACTTATAATCACTATTAATTAAGAAAAATTACACATTAAAGGACACAATTTAAAACTGCCAGTAGCTGATTTTCTATCCAGATATCTTCTTTTGGCGATTCGATGAATGATATAGATTCTAGAGTACTTCCACGCAAATATTTGCTATACATCTGATGTTCTCCATTTTAGTTATAGTATAATTTCTTTCGGATATAACCTATATTATTTTAAAGTAACATTTCGGCGCTTTCTTTTAAAAAGGTTATTAATTATTAGTATAAATATTTTTTAACTAAAAAAAGGAGTACGATTTTGAAAGGTCGGGGGTCCACCTAGTTCTTTTCCTTCTATACTTTATTTGTTTACTTCACCCCTAAATTAAGTTTAAATAAGGTATACTGTTAAAGCATCACACTCAACTAACCCTTACAATCGTAATTCGTGAACTTCATAGGACGGTCTTCATCCAGGCTAACCGCAATCGTTAACCTAATCGTAAAACCAGTTCCTAGTTGCATCACTTTTCAGCTGTGTGGTCTGCAGCGTTAGTCCCCGAGGCTGTGTGTGCCATTTTAAACTGTTGGCATTTGGCAAACAATCGGCATATGTGCCCGTCAAGTAGACTACTCCTTTAATTAAACCTACGCACTTTGTTATCGGTGTGGCATGTTGTGATGGCTGTAGTCTGCCACCTCGGCCTGACCCTTAATTAGCGAGACACGCACGTCGGTGAGCACGTGGATTAAACGTCAAGCATGTCTGGTCTGTTTGTGTCGGGGAAGTTAGGATTTGAATCCCGACCATATGTACCGAGGATTCCCCCCCCCCAATGGTTTCCCCCACTTTCCTTCCACGTAAATGCGGGTACATTCCGTTTACCCTGAAGCAATATTTTTGACAAACTACACTATGTTTATTTTTTATTTACTTGAAATATTTAACGTATACGTTCTGAACCTACTTATTATATCATAGCACGAGAATTTCTATAAGCAAGAGCGAAAAGGTCTACCAATTTTACCGGGTAAGGTATTTTCACATACTTTCTAGAAATTTTTCACATGCCATAATAATTGACATGGGATAGATGGTTTACTTTCGCTCCGAAGGATGTTGTGTTACGGATTTTAATCATTCAAGAAAAAACCGTAGACCCCCAGCTGGGCTTGAACCCACAAACTTCGGGTCCTGAGGAGAGAACTTTTACCCCAAGACCCCAGAGGTTGACGAATTTATTATGGCTTTATCTTATAAAACTATACCTTTGATTAGCCAAGCAAGGTAAGCTATAAGGGTAAACGAAGGGTACATTTCCTCTAAATTCAACTCATTCCAAACACATTAGTGTAAATTATAAGTGCATATATCCCGGATGTATGCAAAAAAAAGCAGTAATAAACGCGATCTCTTAAAATAAAATAAAAATCTTCATTTTAGGTTATCTAGTGCCAAAGTTCGGTAAATATATAGGTTAAGGCAACAGGATTATGAAGCGTAGGTATAAGTAAACTCATAAACTCTATCATGGAAATAAGAGAAAAAATCGTGCAACAGGTCACGCACGCTAGCGTGCACCTAACCATACTTGGTGTAGTATTTGCTATTAAAAAGTTCCATGTGAGTAGAGTCTAAATCAGTGTTGCGTGTAGTACATGTATTTAATTCACTTACACAGCTGACAGCTATCTATGTTTTCCCGTAATAAATACAAAAATACAAGATTTTTTTATGATTCTACGGAATCTTTGGATATTTTATCGTTATATTAATGTTACTATAATTACTTTATATTAATATTTATATTTACACGTATATTTGTTTCCGTGCCACTCCACAGCCAGGCGTACATCATCCGCTAAATGTGGGCTATGACCCGAATGGTGTTGGACTAACCCGCTGATGACGGGAGATCGGGGTTTAAATCCCGGCCGGGTCTTTTGAGAGTGGCTTTTCGTAAATGGTTTTCAATTCGCCTTCCACGTAAATGAGGGTATATTACCTCTAAAATAATTATTCCTTCCTCATCCTTACCCCATTAGAGTAATTATACATGCGTATAACATGAACAGGTAGTAAGATTCGGTGATTTTCTTTATGTGGGCTTTGTTCATGATAAAAAGAACACCTTTGTTAAATATAATTAATATTTTTAAAATGTATTTACCAAGAAGAGAAGAATATATCTTACACCGCCCGATTGCTATTTATATACCTCAACTTCTACGTTTTTCAAACCATTCTTCACATTTCTAAACCTTAAATTAAACCGTTAATTACCTCACTGTAAACATATTATAATTTTTTTTTTTAAATCCGTTATCTAGCACATCTTTAGTGTTTCGGCTTAATATTATGAAGCATTTATTAGAAGTGAACTAACTAGGCCTATACAAATTCCAGTTGATATAAGCTGTGTTTGCCAAGTTTGTATTGTGTGCCGTTAGTTTACTTATGTGAAACCACAACAAATAAAGTCATGCTAAACACTGAAAAGATTAAAAATAATTTTATACCACATCTGTGTTACTGTACATAGTTTGTTAAAAAATTGTTCACCTAAAATCACACTATATTGGGGCCATAATTTCTGGAACCATAGATACACAAATATAGGTAAAACATATATGCTTAAACGTGATTTTAATAAATAAAAACATAAAAATTAAAGGCAAATTTTAGGACTTTAAATGAAATTACATTACATGTTGTCCAGCTTTTTTTGGTGTGCTTTTTTCGACCTCTACCTGTGTATCCATACTTTATGGCCATCTTGTACAATTCATAATTTGTTTCCCCCCCCCTTAGAAAGGATTCAGGTGCTTTTCACAGTAACAAATTCTTTTAAATTAATCAACGGTGTTGTGTACGCTTATTCATTTTTTTACATATTATGTTAAAATAAAATGTTGGTGGCTGCATGGTCTAAGACTAGACTCTAAATCCTAAGGCATCACTTTTACAATAGACTAGACTGCTGATAAGGGGTAGATCGTGTTTCGATTCCGTCTGGTGTACTGAGGATGTTTTTTTTCCTAAAGGGTTTCCCACTTTCCTAAAAAATGAGGGATCACTTTCTCCAAATTCAATCTTCCTCATCCTTAACATATTATCGTAATTAATACATAAACGTATAGCCGAACGGGTAGTAAGACACGATGCTAAATAGATATCTTAACTTAATTTATTTGACATTTCAATAAGCTAATTATCTCCCTTCTCTACTAATAATATGCAGCTTATTATATTCGTATATTCTGCCATCTCAGTGCCTAGAATTTTTTTATTTTATTTTCGATGTGTTTACAAAAATGTTATTTAACGAGTTTGTAAAAACAATTGTTCCATTTTTATGAATTCTAATGAATTTCTATAAGCTGTATGTTTAATGTCAACACTGGTTTTAATCGTGTTTGCATACGCTGTTAGGCCTACTGGTTTGTATAAATTGTACCGAAATATACCTCTCACAAACTTTCTCTCCAAATTTACCCAAGGTTTGTTATACTTTAGATACCACCTTTTATCTTGAATTTGCCAGTTTCCTGAAATTAAAAATCCATTATCTATCGATATATAAATTATATTTTTAATCTATTATAGAAATTAAAATTTAAGATTATATTGGTTTTTTATCAAATGGTTTTACTATCTCTTCGGACTATCCTCCGATTTAAGGGCATGATTTGAGAAAATGAAAATTTATCAGAATTTGCCTAGTGATAAAATTAGAAAACCAAATCGAAAATCACAAGTGGCAAAACAGCCTCTATGCGCACTCGGATGAAATCCAAACCTAATCCCGACTTTCTGGGTTACTGACGTTGTTGCATTCTGAACGATAAAACGTTGGAATAAATTACGTGAATGTTTACGTTCATTTTTTAAACACAAGCTCATATCACTACTAAATGATGTATTCCATAAATTTCAGCATCGAGTTAAAGCAAACAACCCTAGAACCCATCAAACGTACCTTCATGGATTGAACCATGGTCCCTTAAACTTGTAATCGACTTCGGGGAAGTTCGTACAATGGTTGTTTCAGAGATTTTAACAATACATAGTTCCAAAAGCTTTTTTTTTTTACACCCATTAATTTCACAAGACTCGTCTTCTAGTCTCGATTTGTGGTGAATCAACGGGCGTCTCAAATGAAACTTGACTTTTTTTTTAATTTTTTATATATATATAGCTTCTAGTTAAACTTTTGAAAAGTGTTGCATGATCATCGTGGCGTTTCACTATACCGTAAACATTTTTATTTCTAAAAATGTTCATGTTTATATTTGGTAAGGAGTAATAGCAATTGATAGTAAGGTTAGATCTTCTTGTTTATTAATTTTATTCCCTTCTCCATATTTTATATACGTTTTAGTTTTTCTTCTATGACGACATGTTTTGGACATCTCACTAAAAATTATTCCATATAAAATCGTAAAATTTCACAAACTTTCCAATAGAACTAAGTAAATTCAATCATCTTTAATACAAATAGGATTGGAAGATGGTGAAAAATCCCCGAAACATATCGTCATCATAGAAGAAAAACTAAAACTTACATAAAATAAAAAGAGAATAAAAAAACGCCTTAGTACTTTCGAACGGGATTAGAACACTCATCTCCCTTACACCGGCAGTCCAGTCTATTGCGACATTGGCGTCTTAGACTGTGCGACCACTGATGTGGTTAGCTCTCTCGTTAATGGTTATAATTGGTGATGGGTTGGTTTCCGAAATTTCACAGGATCCGGTTCTATTGTTTTGGTTCTCTGTCCCACATTCCATTTAATCTTACAAACTAATTTAAAGCTGTTTTATTTTTCCCAATTCTTCGGAAAACTGGACTATTTGAGCTTGACATCTAATCCAGTTGCTTCCTGGTGCAGGTTCCTTACAGCAACTATACAAAAAACCTAGACCGATGTTAAAAGGTGGTTAAAAAAATCCAAAGATAACTCCTATTTTTTTGAAACTATTTTTCTGTTTGCAAAGCAAATTTTTCTCATTTATTTAAGCAAGCGTTTCTAAACATTTTTACCGGGGTGGTAGTACTGTATTTTGCGGCACTCGTCCTGGTTTGTAGAGGATGCACTTAAGACCTGAATACTCATTTGAGTATATAAATCTACTGTGAATACACCAAGTATTTTTAATTTTAAACTTTTTTTTTCGTACAAACTTATTGACTTAATTATAAATTTATCCTCAAAACCTCTCTTGTCTAAAGAAAACAGTGAGGCACATCAGGGAGGCCGCCGCACCCGCTATGAGAACCACCGCTTTGAACAAACCCAGGCAGGTATCACCGCTCAGTTTAAAAAAAAAATTGCGATCCAAATTTAAATGCCCTTCTGTGTGGGAGGGATTTTACGCCCACAGTTCTTGTGCGTGTAGCGAAGTGTTGGGTGGGCGTGTGGGAGGTTCTCAACACCCGCCCACTTGTTCGTTCACCCTTGTCACTAAGCTTCGACCCCCTGCTACTATATTCATACTTCCCACACGAAATTTCATTCAGTCAGCGACCCTCCTCTACCCCTCTTTAAGATGAGTGCGTTATCTAGGACCTTACCCCACGATGGGTAGGAGTCCCACCTGTGGTGGCTCATTGTGAAACATTAAATCCTTCCTGGAGAAAGCTTTTCTTTAAACATAATTGGGCTTGTAGGTGCTATGAATTTTTTATAATGTCAAATAAACAACTAAATTTTTATTATTTTCCTCACTAAGGGCGTAAAAGGGTGTATAGAAACCCCCCCCCCCTGGATTTTTATGTAACCCCCTTAGGGGATTCATATATACATATAGAACGTTGATTTGCTAACGGTACCATATAGTAAAACTTAGCTTCTTCGCCCTTTTTTAGTTTTGAAACAAAAATACATACCAATTAATAAATAATATGCCTACTTTATAGAAAATGTGAGAGCTGAGGGTAGAACTTCAAACCCTCGGTATGGCCTTTGTGTTGTATCGTGCTACACACAAAATCCACGTAAGCGCAAAGCACTTGTGAACTTAACGATTAATTTTGTTACTTTTGCGTCTTCGTTTACCAAAGGAAGATGCATGAGTATTTCAGTTGGTAGCGCGTCTGCATACTGAGCTAAAAGAATCCCGAGTTTGATTTCCAAACACGGCTATTTTTTTAAACCAATACGAGGATAACTTATTTATTGGGCTATCGCGTTTCAAAGTGATGAACAAAAAACTGTTGTTAGACTGGGCGTTGTGTTTGTTTTAGAAATAATACGGGGCACGAGAGTGTCCCATGTAAAAGTAGCCCACATCCATGCACTTGAAACGTGAAAGGAGCATGGCAAATAGTCTGCTAACGTTTCCGCTTGCGTACTGTTGTTTATTGCGCATCTTGCCTGAACCAACACTGTCCATGTGGGTACGACTGACCTTGAATATCACGGGCAACATCTTGCAGTTCTTTCCTCCATACGCGTACGTTTGGAGTTGGGCTACTTTTACTTGGGACATCCTGTATTATGTTCTTGCTGGTTTATCACACGCGAATAAAGAGTATTTCTGACACTATGAAAATGAATTAAATGAGCTAACACAAAATTCTCTGTCAAGTATAAGGTTGGCGCAAGCGCACGTTACTGATCCTGGAGGTTAGGGTTTGATCAGTATCGGATGCCCCAGAACGATTATTTTTCTTCAATGCTTTTTCAGAATGTGGGCGTGGTTTATTAAAATTTGCTTTTACTATCCTTCTTTCGTAAATGATCTATTCCAAGTTTTTAATAATAACCTGAATTCTAAATCTCGGTTCTTATAGTCTTCTTTACCGATGACACGGAGTTTGGGGGTTTGGATCCCGGCCGGTTGGGCTGAGAGTGATGTGGGTACATTCTACCATATTTATCACCCCTTCTGTGGGTATTAAGACGTGGTGAATTGGTTTTAACATTTATAGTAGCTTTACTGAAAATTTACGAATATAAAGTCATTTATTGTTTTATAGTAACTAATAAAATATATATGTATAATTTATTGAAGCGCATTTTTTTCAAACAAATTTCGTAGACACCATAGATATAACTATATATTTTAATGTGTGTATTTGATGAATTGATGGAACTTAATTTTATTTATTGACAGGTTTCTATTTTTGGATACCTTCATATATAGATTTACTTACTTTTTACTTATTTTGTGGTATTAAGAACTTAAAAGTTAATTGCCGCACTCACAAAAGAACGCCACAGATCCCTATCTGAGCTAGTTCTATCCAGTCCATTTCATTACACCTCATATATCTCAGGTCCATTCTAATGTTACTCTCCCATCTGCCTCAAAGTCTTCCCAACGGTCTCTTACTAATTGCCAGTCAATACTCCGAACAACGTTCAAGAATCTTTCATTCACGCTGCATGTCCTGCCCACCGTAATCTACGAGACTTGATTATTCTAACAATGTCTTGTGATGAGAACATGGTATGTAACTCATAATTATGTAACCTCCTCCACTCCCTAGTAGTCCTTTTTAAACCTAATATTTTTCTCAGCACCTTGTTTTCGAACACCCTACATTTCTTTTCGTTATGTAAGGTAAAAAACCACGTTTCAGACACGTCATAGAGAACCGGTAAAATTATTGTATATTTGTATATTTTGAGGCTTACATTTCTTGACAGCAGGCGAAATGTTAACAACTTACTAACCGGGAAATATCATGTATTTCCCGACTGTATTATTTTACTAATTTCCAATCTAATATATCTCTTTATAGTTAACATTGTTCCTAAATGTTTAAACTCATTAACCCTGTCAAATAATTTGTGGCTCGAAACAATCTTTAAATTATACCGTCCCCAATATATGTTATCTATGTATAATTAAATATTAATGTATTTATATGTGTATATTAACTTGAGTAAAATAGATAAAGCGAGTTGTCAAATTTATTTTAAAGAGAGATTAGTAAATGCATTATTCCTTGTATATACTTCTTTATCGACCATAGCGTTCCCATAGAAATTTGTGAACTACAAGTCTATCGTTTTATTCGGAGCGATTCCCATTATGTTTGGCTGCGCGGCGGTTTCGTGGAAGTCGTTAGTAGACAATTATTTCCGCTACTTCTCGCCCCCATTAATACACCAGTTGGGCTCACTCTTTCATCCAATTACCAGCCGTCGTCTGATAGGTGTTTCGTTCGGTGAGAGAAAACATCCGCGTTCAAATATTTGCAAGCTAAACTTCATTCACGGGAGGAGTTTACCTCTGAAAGGTCTTTTTTCTTACCAATATCCTACTATATAATAGATTTCTGGTAGGGAAAAAAGTCCTTTCCCAGGTAAACTCCTACCGTGAACAAACAATATGGTACCGGTGATGTTAGGTGTGCGAATATCTTCATATTCACAGTAGGTGGGTGACCTGGCGGTCTAGGGTTAAGGTGTTGTACTTCTGTGTTAGGGTCTGGGGTTCGATCCTCGGTCCCAACACAGATGTATCTGATTACCAAACCCTTCCTTCACCTCTGACAAGACGTATATTAATCACAACTTGTAATCTGGGGAATGTCAGGCCTCTACCGTGGTTCGGATTCCACATTAAACTGTAGGTCCTCCATTTCATCTCACAACCACCCTACCATTACACATTTTAAGTCCGTACACCCCGAACGGGTAGTAAGAAGAAGTGTACAAAAACCACACATTTGATTGTGCCATGCCATAATTTTATTTAAAATGTACCTTAAAGTTCAAGCCCTACACTCAATATCTATTATTATTAACACCGTGTCTTACTACCCGTTCGGTTTGTACACACTTACGCTAATGTGTAATGTGTAATTGAGGACCTACAGTTTAACGTGGAATCTGAACCACGGTGGAGGCCTGGCATTCTTCACATTCACAAGTTGTGATTAATACACGTCTTGTCAGAGGTGAAGGAAGGGTTTGGTAAATCAGATAAATCTGTGCCGGGACTGGGGATTGAACCCCAGACCCCCAGCACAGAGGTTTGACACCTTACCCCTAGACCACCAGGTCACCTCACTCGATATCCTCTTTATTTTTGGTTGGCTTATGATCTCGCCAAAAATTCGCTAACAGGTGTTCCAAAGTGTTTTATTTAAAATCTTTTTTAAACCATTTGTAATTGATGAAGCTTTTTTCTAAATTATATATTAATGAGGACATTTTTAAATTCTCAATTAATCAAGAGTATTTTTCTTTGACAGTTAAAAATATGCCTAAACCACGTACTTTATTTCATAATAATTGTATTCTATTTTGAAAATATATTTTATATTCAGAGGTGGATTTATAGGTAAGTTATTTTAAGCATAATTTCGTACGACTGATGGGCGCTCCGGTTTAAAAAACTTTTCTCTATATAGTGCTGGGATCACAATCAACTTGACGCTAACTTAAAGTTAAATTAACGTAATGAATCTCCTCGTGCGTTTAAATGGAAGCGGTCACGATGCAGTTAACTTAACGTAAGGGATGTCCTGGGTGTTATTTTACTTTAATTTAACGTTACTTCAGGCATATCGCGTGATCTAGCCAGCCAATCATTATGCGAGTGATGTGAACAGAGCTAATTAGTAATTTATTTGTTGGTATTATGGGCAATGTTTACTCTTTAGCGTAAGTTCTAGTGATCAGACATTGAAACAAAATAATTAGATTAAAATTGAAAAGCTACATTTATAAAAAAAAATTGTAATAGATATTTATTATATCGATTGAAAACTATAAACATTTAGAAATCATTACTGTACTACTAGTACAAATCACAGCTCATACTCGAGAATGAAGATGTTTGGCTTGAGTTCTTAAGTTACGCGAATCGCTCTCACACATACGTTAAGTTAACTTTAAAGTAACTTTAAGTTAACGTTAAGTTGATCGTGATCCCGGCATAACTTGTTTGTATTTTTTTTAGGTACACCTAAATAAACTGTCAAGACTCGCTTAGGGAACGCTTTGACTAATGTCACGGATCTTATTTGTGCTTAAAACATACAATGGTGGTGGGAATTTTTTTCACTGCGTCTCAGTACGCGTTCAGGTTGGACGCATACTTTAATTACGCCAGTAAAATGGGTTGCGGAAGGTAGCTTCTTGGATACACTATATCTGTATTTGGGTGAATGGAAAGTGAGAAATAATTATTTAAGGGGAAAAAAAACCTTTATTAAAACTAAACGAGTTTCAAACTTAAATCTCCCCGTCACTGGTAATTTAATCTAACACGAGAGGTTACACGTTAGACCATGTGACCACCGATATATGCCTCGATGGTGTAGACATATTAGACCACAATATTATTAAAAATTTTATGAATGTAAATTCAACTCTTTTTTTTTATTAGATCTATTAGCCTAATTGTTTTCATTTAAAGGGAGCTTTTTTAAGAAATTTGTACATAGATACTTAGTTGTTTCATGAGTATAATAGGCCTACTCTAAACCCGATGTTAAAACTTATACATTTTAACTGGGGGTTTGTAAAAATAACTATTTAAACTCGGAGTTTAGAGTTTTATATACATACTCGCTTTGCCCCCTAGGGGGTGTAAACTAATATAATTCCAGACCAGTTTTTTGATAGGTCTTACCGTTTAGCCACAAGAGACCTCCAAAGAAAGTTCCGCACCGACTTTAAAGTTGCT
This sequence comes from Timema shepardi, assembly GCA_902151425.1. Classification (NCBI taxonomy): domain Eukaryota; kingdom Metazoa; phylum Arthropoda; class Insecta; order Phasmatodea; family Timematidae; genus Timema; species Timema shepardi. Next base: position 19,383 of record CABFVX010006587.1, read on the forward strand.
CCGCCATTTTGAATTGTTTTTGGGGGTTAAAAAAATGTTTTTTCTAACTTTTTGGAATTTTGCCGTTGGTTACAAGCTAGAAGTTTGCCAAATTTCAAGTTTCTGGCTCATCTGGAAGTGGGTAAACATTAATGTCAGTGAGTGAATCAGCCATGTGGCTGTAGTATAATATATGTATATATATAACTAGACCCTTCCTTTACTCTGAAAGATAGCAAACCTACCTTTCATTATTCCACTATGGTGCTGCTTATAATATGTGGTCTTATAATACGTAATACGGCTTCTTGGGCTAAAATATATCCGTGACTTTCTCTTGATATCATCTTTTTCTCTCTCTCACATTGACTTATTTTATGATTTGAAAAGTGTTATTTTAGTGTTTTTTTTAAAATATTTATTTGATTGGTCTCCCCAAAACACGTTAATATACCAACATTAATTTAGTTTATTTTTATCTCTTTATTTAATTTAATTTTTCATTTTGACTTTAAAATGCCTTATGAAATTCGGGTGTGATGTTAATTTAAATGGTGGGCTATATGAGAAATATTCAGCTAGAAAATTATATACAAATAATTCCTCCCGAAAACTAGCGTAAAATATTATATACATATTCGGAAAAACCTTTAGACCCAGAGAGTGGTTCTAAGAACCTCAGTAGATTCAAATCTCCTTCATTTGAAAGGCGAAACTAGTCGAGGATTCTCGTTTCGTTTTAGCTCTCCACTTGAAACACCAACCCCCCTTCTCCCTTACCCATTCCTCCCATGACAGTCTCTCCTTGTATCTGTGTCCGTTTTATGGCTTTGATTCGCCTGTGACGTAAAACACGAAACACCACACGCCATTTTCTGGTTCACCGAAAAAAACCCACCCAAACCAGCTGGCTTCAGACATGTGCTTATGTTCTCTCTTTTTTTTTTATCTTGGCGCTGTTGTCGTTTAATTGAAGTGCTTCTTAATTGAACAAATATGAATACCTACTCTCATAGTAGACTAGACTGCCGATGATGGAGTAGATCTAGGTTTGGATCTCGGTCGGGTGTACTGAGGGGTTTTCCAAAATAGTTATTAACTCTCCACGCAAATGCTGATACGCTTCCTATAAATGTAACCTTACAATTCCTAAAACCATTAGTGTAATTATTACATAAGCGTATAAGACTAGTGCTAAGAAAAAACATGCATAAAGTCCGTTCACCGTAGGAATTGTTTTCTGAAAGGCCTTTTTTTCTACCAGAAAGCTATTATATAATAGGATATTGTTAGGAAAAAAGACCTTTCAGAGAGTAATTCCTACCGTGAATGGAGTATATGTTTTTATATTTGACCAACTTAAATAAATCTAAGGCCTCCTTCGCCTACTAGAAGATATATTTCCTCGCGTGGTGGTATTTCTGATGGGAATGGCAGTTCTGAAGCTTTTTAACACCGCTAAAATAATCCTTAACTATCCATACATTTTATTTTATGGCCCTTGTTAAAAATTAATTACTTAATTTGGATTTATTTAAGGATTTGTTAGGAAGAAACATGACTTGACGCATGATTACGTTAAAATATATCTAGTAATCTTTCTAGCCGACAGATTATTATTATTATTATTATTATTAACACCGCGTCTTACTACCCGTTCGGGTTATACGCACTCACGCTAATGTGTAATGGTAGGGTGATTGTGAGATAAAATGGAGGACCTACAGTTTAACGTGGAATCCGAACCACGGTGGAGGCCTGGCATTCCCCACATTCACAAGATGTCTTGTCAGAGGTGAAGGAAGGGTTTGGTAATCAGGTAAATCTGTGCCGGGACCGAGGGATCTTCTAATGAAAATTAGACTTAACCGTTTATAGCTATTTACTTTAATCTCAGAACTGTAATATTTTGCGTGTAACGTCTTTGAAAATGAACTAAATTAAACTTTTGATTTAATTTTTTTTTATATAAAAAACTTTTAATGCAAAGTTTTTAATCCTCTAGACACATGTTGATGCCTTGCATTTTAATTTTGGTGCTGATAATATTTTTAAGAAACAAACTACTTTTTAAATAACATGGGTTTTCTAAACGTCTGCATCTCGTCTCAACACTCCGGTAGGCTACCCCTCCAAAACTTTATATTAATATTTTAATCTGTGTGCTATTGAAGAGCAAAATGCGTTCAAGTTTGATTAAGTTTCCTTTGTTTGATTACTTGTCTTGTATCGGGATTACTTGGCTTTGTTTGGTTTTAACTTTTAAAACAATGGAACACATTTGAAGATATGATATACAAAAATCTCTCATAATCTTATCTTATGCTCAAAAGAAAAATATTCCTTCATACGTGCGCACACGTGCACGTACGTTTTTAAAAAGATTAAATTGTTTTATTGAATTTTTTTGAACGTTTAAACTTGCGTTACGTAAAATAGTAACTACCCTCAGTTGTTGTACTACAGTCTAATGCGTCAGACTCGCAATACTAGATTGTAAGTGGTGATAAGGTCTAGGTTTGAATTTAAGCCAGGTACATTAATGGTTTACGGTTTAATCCCGAACCGGTAATTATGGTTGAATTTTGCCGTCTGTCGGGAATATAAAGGCGGTGGAGGGCCATTATAAAATAGGTTCTAAGGGTATCCGAATTTTAAAAACTTTGCGGGGGAGGATCATTTAGATTTTTTGGAGAGGAATTTGATTTTCTAGAGGTTTCCAGACGAGGACCTTTCAAAATAGCTTTTAAGGGAATCCAGTTTTTAAAAAACTATGGGGTTGAGTTCCCGGACCCTTCTTTGGCTTAGGGAAAAGTTATTTATTTTAAACGTTTTCTAATCCACCCGCTCTACAAATAACGTTCCGCCGCCACTGGTAATACTGTTTAACTTTCCTTCTCTCTACTAGTGGCTTAATACTGATCGTAAGTATAATAGCGACTTTCTGATTCAGACCTTAAAAAAAGTGCGATGAGGAGGTAGATTATCTCATTATTGCACAGAGTTGTTTTTTTATTGGGAAGGGAGGAATCCCATATGTGGTGGATCCTATTTCTGGTGGCACGTGGTGAAGTCTCCCAACAGGAAAGGATTTTTTTATTTTTTACTAAGCCTTCTTCTTGAAGTAGTTAAAAGTTTCGGTGGTATCAATTATGTAGGACTCCAGTAATCTACTGATCTCGGTATGAGTAGAAATACTTAGTAACAATACTTGATCACGTACTAAGATTCTGTGGCATGCTCACCACACCGATTTCCATTCGGAATAATTTGCTCAAAATTTCACAACCAAATAAAAATCCTTTTAAAAACAAGATTTTTTTGTCTTCGGGAAAACGGGTAATAATGCTGAAATTTTATTCTAGAGTTTGAGTGGGTACTCTCATCATAACTAATAACCCGCATTGGTGGTCACAGGACTAAATATCAGGTTCATGGAATTTGGTTTACCAGTGACAGAAGCTCAATGGTTACTCGCTTATTTACTTTGATTTAATAGGGCTTAGGAAGTTAGAATTGAGAAGAAATATAGCCAAATTTGGGTAGAGACATTGGGAAAACGTTTAGGATAAACCACCCTCAATACACGTGCCTGTATTCAAACCCTGACTTACCCGTCCCTGGCAAACACAACTACATGAGCTCGTTGCCTTAGCCCGCGTGCCCACCTTAGGGGTTTACAAACGTTTCATATTTTAGTAGTGTCGTAAAGTAGGCCATCAGCTTGAAAGTATCGAGAGCGTGTTAAAATTTGCCTTTTTTTTACTTTGAGGTTTGATAAAGTAGCCACATTGGTTTTGTACCAGTTATCATGACAACTTCCACATAAGTTGTCATCTATGAAATATATTTTCCCAATTGAGTTTAAGAATCAACACTTGTTTTTCATAAATTTAACAATAACTTTTATTAATAATTGCGTGTGAAAAGCTAACTACAACAAATTGTAGGCCATACTAGTGATAGGTGTGTCTAATGCGTATGAAAAACCTATTTTGTCTTTGAAGATACATAACTTTTATTTAATTATAAATGACAATAATAACAAACAAACAACAAAAAACCAGGAACAAACGGTAAATAAAGTTTGACTCGTTTTGATGTCTCGTTAATTCCATACTATTCACATGAGGAAAAAATACTTAATATTCGGCTATGAGTTGCCAGCCGTAACAAATTACACCAAAAATGTAGCATACGCACTGTTACTTAGTATTACATTTCAAGTTTCAATTACGTATTCCTTACTCCGATATTATTTACGTCCGGGCTAACCTTGTAACACTAATAGGTAGGGTGGAGGCGTATATAATTTATAGGAAATATGGCCGTATCTGCTTTGAGAGAAATTGGTTAGATATTTGGGAAAAAACACTGCTTTATATCCGGCTGAGATTCGAAACTTGACCTCCCCATTACCCGTTAGCAAGACAAGACTGATACCTATGTTCGTGCGCCCACCAGCGCGGGCGTATTTTTTTATCTTTAAAAAACCTTAGTACTAATTCTGTTAGGTAAAGCCCATCTTTCCGAAGTAGTGTAAGAAGGTGTTGGTAGATTTTTTTTCTGGGTGATTGCTGTATTGGGCACCGTCGATTAGACTAGAAGGAATTGTAAACAGGTGAATTGGGCCCCGTTGACTCAAACCAGAATTATTTGTTAGCAAGCATATAGGGTATTTTATAGTATAATATTAATAGTAAATGAATATAATAAGTTGCTAACAAACAAACTTGTAAACTATTTTGTGATATCGATTCAGATTTATTCTATTCACTAATGCAAAAAACGGCTTAACAATGTGGTTTGAGATCAACTATTTGTGTAAATTAACCATAATACATAGTAGGCGCCGCTTACTTGAAGGAAAATCTATATTCTCACTGCGGTATTTCTTAACGGAATAGCAGTCCTGTAGCTTCAAAACCACTAACACACTACTCAATTATCTTAAATTGTCTGATACAACCTTATTAATTATTATAACTATTTGTTTGAGGAAGACTAGAGCTATGTTTCTAATCATTTATAAATAAATACCTTCACCTTCATTTTGGCGTGAGTCATAATGCGGGATTTCTAAACGTCTTCAACGCGTTTATTTGCTCTGGTAGGCGGATACACATTTTATTAGTATTAATCTGTACTAAAATATAATGGAAAACTGTGAATAAATTAAGCTATGGATGTCCAAACCCAAAACTGTCAACTGTGTACCTACCGATGCTAAAAAAAACCCACTGAATATCACCTTCATTAACCGTAATGAATTCTATGAACCATCGGCTATACTCAACACACCTACTGTGGTCTCTTTTTTCTTTCTTTTCTTCATTTTGTGTACTGACGTTTTATTGTAGATCGGAAGATGCAAGTACTTCTTCAGCGTCTTACGTGAGCTGCTGTACGACACCTTCACCTGCTGTGTCATTTTTATGAACATACGGTCGTTCCATGGCTTCTTTGGTGCTGACTAACAGCTCACAGCTGACGACTTTGAAAAGCTACCAGACCAAATTATGTATCCCTACGCCGAACCATATGATCTGCAAAAACATGTGTTTAGCAGCGGTCACTTTTGACAGTCAAAATTTAGGTGTATACCTAAATGTTGACTGTCAGAAGTCATCTGTGAGCTGTCAGTCAGCACCAAAGAAGCTATGGGGCTACTGTACTTGTTTAGGCTGTGTATATATAATGCGATCCAAAATATCCAATTCGTTTCCCCTTGTTAGCACTCGTTACCTACCAGATTTCGGTGAACTATTTACTGATCCAATTTTACGAAATTTATCAATTAACCGCCGCACTGCATTGGGAAACTTCTCCGTAACAGTTATGTTTCATTTCTTCCTGGAAGGTCTACTCACCTGCATTATGAACAGAGGCAGGTTTTTATGGTGAATATTTTTTTTTAATTCTCATTAATTTTTCAAAATGGTGGTGTTTTGTGTTGAAAATTGCAAATCATGATCTAATCAAGTATTAACACGCTAATTTAATGGTTTATTAGTGAAGCTAGTGACGGGCTATATCGAAAGAAAACTATCTAATACCAACATATGAAAAATGTGTAGCACCAAAAAAGTTATATACTTATTACCTCTAGAATTTACATGCTTGAACATTGCTTAGTAAATGCAACAAGCAAAGTGTTTTTTGGCTTAAAATTTGATGTGCAGTCTATGAGTAGTAATTCTATTGTGTTTTATTTACTTAATCATTCCAAGACGGCAAGATGGCGGGTGGCGACATATGGTAGTTGAAATCTCTTGTTTGAGATATTTTTATTTGGTTTAAGTGAAATATAAAATAAGCTGAGTACCCAAAATAACTTAAATAAATATCTGGCAGCGATTATTAAAATTAACGCAGGATATGTTGATTAAAAAAAAAAACTTTGAGGTGAAAAACACGTTTCTTTCCAGTCTTGTTTCAATTTTAAAACTACGCATGCGCAAAATATATGATCCAGACACATTCTTAAGGCTTGTGAGACTTCTGTGAAAATAAAATGGCGGCAAATTTCACGCTGTGAAGGAATGTTTATTCAATAAAATATTGTTTTTAAATCTTCAAATCCGACTATTGAAATATTAAAGCGTGAAAAAAATATTAAATTTTTCGCGTTAATCGCGAGAATAATAAAATTTCGCGAGAATAGCAAAATTTCGTGAAAATTCGCGATTTGAAAATAAGTTGGATTACTTCATAAACATTGTGAAACGTGTAAATATAGATTTTGAAGCTACAGAAAAACAATTCGCGTTTATCGCCAATAACAAAAAAACCTGCCTCTGATTATGAAGCACCTGTTCTACCAAAAACAATCTAGCTGAGCGCGAGCGATAAAACCATGTTTACGGTAACTCTTTGGGACTGACTAAATATTCATTCAATAAAACAATCTCTACAATTACCCGATAGAGGAATGGGCTTAAAGGAAGGGAGGGCGGATGGTCATTGTACAAGTCTGAAGTCACGTAGGCCATTGTTAATAATATTAATACTAAGATATTATAAATTCTATCGTTCGTAATTCAGGTGCACAGCAACTCTTTTCTCACCGGTAGCTTAATAAGTGGTTGTATTAATTTTAACACCTTCTGAGAAAAAAATATCTAAATTTGGGTTTGAACATATATTTTTTGGATGAATATTTTTATTACATTATTTTGACAAAGTTTCGCTCGAGTGTCACAAGGCACTTTCGAGTCATAATAACGACAAAAATAATTAGACTGAATTTATTTATGTATTATTTAGCACCGCGTCTTAGTTACCGTTCGGGTTATACGCTTAAATACTAATTAAGCTAATGGGTTAGGAATTGGGAAGGTTGAATTTAGAGGAAGTGAACCCGCATTTGCGTGGAGGGAGAAGGGAAAACCATTTAGGAAAACCACCCCAGTGCACCCGACCGGGATATAACCCCGATCTCCTCTTCTTTGGTAGTCTAGTCCAACACGAGAGGAGTGCGTTTGACCACGTGGCCACCGAAGCGGGTCCCTTTTGATTGAAGTTGTAATGATTTATTAGTAACACCTCAGTAAAAATGTTTAAGTATTTATTATATAACAATAGAAATATTAAAGAGATCCCCCCCCCCAAAAAAAAAACCCAACACATTCCGAACTTTGTTGAGCAACCTTAAAATTGGTCGATGGATAAAGCGAATACATTGTCTGTAAAATGCATGCTGCTACACTGTTATTATAGAGCGTTGCCCTTAGCAGGCTAGATAAGGCAACATTGTTTGCGTTTCCTCGATGATAATATACCAGTCGTTTAAACTCGTTTAACGGGTATCGTTTGTCTTCAGCTTCATTACCGGAGCTTGTGATAGTGACGTTGGCCTCCATCGCCAGTTTTTCCCTGTCTGCTGTAATTTAATTCGGTGCTGTCGATAGAAAGTGGCCTACAAAGCAATACTCTCTTAGGGAAACATTGAACAATCTCCTCTTTTTTATTTGTGAATGGCACCGTACTTTCAAGAGGAGATGCATCGTCCTGGTTTAATTTAGAAGAATAATTGTTTGTACCTGACTATATTAACTATCAATATTCGTCTTAAATGGCCAAGAGTTAAATCCCGGCATTCTTATTTGAAAGTCAATCACACTGGTGCCCACTTGAAGTCCGATTTAGATAGGATTTAAATTTTTGGATTGTTATAAACGTCATGCGATCCTATAAAATAATACTAATAAAGTAAGCGTTATAGAGGTTAATCGCAAAATAATAAATTTGTATTTTTTTAAAAGATCTTCCAAACAGAGCTATACTCAAGCTGCCCGTTAAACTTTTAAAGTTCTAGAATACCATAAAAGTATAAAAGATGAGGCAAGCTATGAATTTGATGTGGATATACAGTGACAAAACGCGTGGTAGTGTACGGTTAGGATCCAAGTACATAGTGAAGACAGCTCTTGGTTCTTGTGCACTGTGATAAGGTGTAGCCGGACCGGACCGTCTTAGGAAGAACCTCTTAGAAGATATATCAATTATTAGAATAGCTTATACAGGTAAAGATACCGCTTTATTTCATGCCGTTATATTTTCGAAGAAGAATTGTCTCGAGTCCTTTGGTCGGCAACCTTTGTGGACTACGATCTACTTATAATATGTAAATTTATCAACGATCCTATGATCACGCATCTTTTCTCCACGCTTGTCTACACATCTTATACTTATACCTTAAAATCAATATTTCCTCAAATACTTTTGTTTACACCTTTCTAAAAAAATCATTTATTATTATTAAAATTTGCATTTTCATACTAAACTATTTACTTTTTTGTTATAACATTACCGACTTTGGTGGATAAAGGTTATTTTGGTCACAACAAAATATAATTTCAAACTCTAAGTACTAGATATATTCGCAAGTTTAGAAGACTCGAAGATAGACTTTTAATGACAATGTAGTTATCTTACGTGTTCAACTGAAAATAGCCGCGGCCAATGACCGATCTCTAAAGACTCTAGACTAGGGGTCGTAAATCCGTCGATCGCGAGCTACCAGTAGCTCGCGGTGGAATTTTTGATGTAGCTCGTACGATAAATATATTTTTCCCATTTCAAAGTAACTTATCGTCGAGGAGAGCTACCTCAAGTTCGGTTTATGTGTAACCTCTTGTTTGGAAAGGAAAATTATCCGGTTATGGTTCGTGCCTCACTCCGAATGAAGTTATTGTTCTGGTCTACCAACCTGTGCTAATCATAATCTACATCTGAAGTGAAGTTTAAAAATAAATTCAAAATTAGGCTCACAACTTCATAAGTTCAATCGAATTGGTAAAAAAATTACCTTAATTTATTATTATTATTATTATTATTATTAGCACCGCGTCTTACTACCAGTTCGGGTTATACGCACTTACGCTAATGTGTAATGGTAGGGTGATTGTGAGATGAAATGGAGGACCTACAGTTTAACGTGGAATACGAACCACGGTGGAGGCCTGGCATTCCTCACATTCACAAGATGTCTTGTCAGAGGTGAAGGAAGTGTTTGGTAATCAGATAAATCTTTGCCGGGACCGGGGATTGAACCCCGGCTGCCAGCATACAAATCCGACACCTTACCCCTGGACCACCAGGTCACCCACCTTAATTTAAAAAAATAAATGTGTACAAAATTGAATGCCATTTTTTCATTAGGTTAAATGCCATGTTCCTAAAATCACATTTGACCATGATTTTGTTTTAATAACACCTAATCCTGGTATTTTGTATCTTTAAAAAATATATTAGCATTTTTTACATTAGGCTACAATTACTAATTCAAGCCACAAATTTCTACTCTCACTCGCTTAAAAGTAACGTGCGATGGCAAAGCTTCTGTACAATACACAATTGTTAGCCAATACGCGATACAGTAACATGTTAATCTGGTTAGCTCGCGAAGCACTTTGACATCTTGGAAGTAGCTCTTACACTCAATGAGTTTGGTGACCACTGTTCTAGAGTCTCTAGACAGTAGTTTGTTTTCTTCGTGACTTAATAACGGTCAGGAATATCTACAATAATTACACTAATGAGCTAGGTATTAGGAAGGTATAATTTAAAGAAGCTGTGCCGCATTTGCGAATGAAGAGTGGGAAAACATTGAGGGAAAACCACCCTCAGTGCACTGGATCGGTATTCTAACACTGACACGCCTATCACCGGCAATCTAGTCTATTGCGAAAGTTACGCCTTAGACCGTGAGACCACAGATTTGGATTAGGTTATCTTAATATACGCATACTTCAGAACAGTTTTAAAGAATCATTGTTTTAAATTCCAACACACACAAGATTTCAACTTCCGGTTTGATTTGTTTAGGTCTGTGCTATTTCTCAAATCTTTGTAGTGTTTTTTTATACAATAGGCCTATGTAACGCCATTCTTTTTCTGCCCTCATAAGTTAAATAAATGAAATCTCAATGGTATGAACTATAAAAAGAGCGTATGTGATAAGCAAACCTCATGTTGGCATTGATAACCTCCCCCCCCCCCCC
>CABFVX010006588.1:23145-38348 GCA_902151425.1 Timema shepardi
ATCCATTTCCCCCCCCCCCCCTCGGTTGTCTCCCGCTCTTACCTCTTATCAAATGAGAGTACATTTCTTCCTCATCTCATCCTTATCCTATTAATGTAAATATGCGGACAGACTGGCTGAGCAGTAAAACGAGGAGCACGTAATAAAAAAGAGAGAAATTGGACCCCTTTAAGAAAAGACTTAGCGACGTCATTGCTTGTTTACGAGCTACGCTACAGTGAAGTTTGTTTACTCGCCGGATAGAGCGTAGCACTGAACTTAAAACAAACTCACCAGATACGACTAACACACAAAGTGGAGAGTATCTTGCTAGGACCAGAGCAGTCTAATTGCTAACACATATGAGGGTCTCAGTGGCGGATCGTGGAGTGTTGCCAGGGTAGGCAGAGAGTTAGCCACAAACATATCAGAAACATTCAATTTCTTTCGAAAGCAATAATTACTCGAGGTCTAATAAAAATCTTTATTATTATTATTATTATTATTATTATTATTATTTAATCACTTAGAGGATTATTATTTCAAATGTATCTAACGTTCAATAGCGAGGTCACGATCTTTATATGAAATTTACGTTAATCGGTGAATATATGGACGCTATTAGGCCAGGTTTCTCTAGCTCATAGAAAAAAAAAGTGAATTGAAGTTTCTAAAAAAAAAATTGTGACCTGGCGGTCTAGGGGTAAGGTGTCAGACTTCTGTGCTGGCGGCCGGGGTTCAATCCTTGGTCGCGGCAAATATCTATCTGATTACCAAACCCTTCCTTCACCTCTAACAAGACATCTTGTTAATGTGGGGAATGCCAGGCCTCCACCGTGGTTCGGATTCCACGTTAAACTGTAGGTACTCCATTTTCATCTCACAATCACCCCACCATTACACATTAGCGTAAGTGCGTATAACCCGAACGGGTAGTAAGACGCGGTGCATATAATAATAAACTAAAAAAATATCTTGAGCTTAAGCTTAGTTTGAGGTTTATTACAAACCATGGGACTTAGACTAAGTACAGAAACTAGAAGAACTCAAATTGACATGGGAGATTTTTAGTTTGAGTACAGAAGCTAGAAACAAGAAAACGCCATCGTGGCTTGGTCAATATTTTGCCATAAACAAGAAAACAACACATCCCCCTAGTGGTGAAACCATCCCGAAACTTTCGGTCCTTCTCAAGGGACAGTGTTAACACTTGTTTGCGGTAACAGCCCTTTTAAATATGAGGGAAAAAACTTGTAAGATAGGAAAAGCAAATTACGTTTTCCACGTGAGAGCATTTTCCATTTCCCGACTCTTGTGAAAATGTTCGGCTAGTCCGAGGTCTCAATTTACACGGGCGAGTTTATTTGCATGCATGCGCTTCGATTGAGCAAAGGAACCGTCGATAAATAAACACGTTATGTGGGACAGCGGCGGAGAGGGGGGAGGAGGTCGCACGCGGACAAAGGCATCAAGTATCGGCTTGTCTGGATCACCGCTGATATTGTAGTCGTGGGCCTCGTCGAGTTTTAAAAGGTTTTAAAACTATGAAATGATTTCCACTAATATTCCTCCCAAATACGGGTACATTTCATATAAATTTAAACTTCCTCATGTTCATCCCATTGGGGTAAATATGTGGATAGCCCGGGAGAATAGTGAGACGCGGCGCACTTAATATATTTCGACAAAAATTGTCATCATCCCATTGTTTTCTAAAGTAGAATAAGTTATAGAAAACTGCACCATGATGCGTCAAAGAGTTAGAACTGTATTACCTAAGTTAGGTGTTATCTGGGGGTCGAGACGGGCTCTTAAGACGTCTGGTTCTAGCTGTATTACCTAGGTAAGTTAGGTGCTATCTGTGGGGTGAGACGGGCTCTTAAGACGTCTGGTTAGAGCTGTATTACCTACCTAAGTTAGATGTTATCTGTGGGGTGAGACGGGCTCTTAAGACGTCTGGTTAGAGCTGTATTACCTACCTAAGTTAGGTGTTATCTGAGGGTCGAGACGGGCTCTTAAGACGTCTGGTTCTAGCTGTATTACCTAGGTAAGTATTAGGTGTTATCTGTGGGGTGAGACGGGCTCTTAAGATGTCTGGTTCGAGCTGTATTACCTAGGTAAGTTAGGTGCTATCTGTGGGGCGAGACGGGCTCTTAAGACGTCTGGTTATAGCTGTACTACCTACCTAAGTTAGGTGTTATCTGTGGGGTGAGACGGGCTCTTAAGACGTCTAGTTAGAGCTGTATTACCTATGTAAGTTAGGTGTTATCTGTGGGTTGAGACGGGCTCTTAAGACGTCTGGTTCGAGCTGTATTACCTAGGTAAGTTAGATGTTATCTGTGGGGTGAGACGGGCTCTTAAGATGTCTGGTTCGAGCTGTATTACCTAGGTAAGTTAGGTGCTATCTGTGGGTTGAGACGGGCTCTTAAGACGTCTGGTTCTAGCTGTATTACCTACCTAAGTTAGGTGTTATCTGTGGGGTGAGACAGGCTCTTAACACGTCTGGTTCTAGCTGTATTACCTTCCTAAGTTAGGTGTTATCTGTGGGTTGAGACGGGCTCTTAAGACGTCTGGTTCTAGCTGTATTACCTACATAAGTTAGGTGTTATCTGTGAGTTGAGACGGGCCCTTAAGACGTCTGGTTAGAGCTGTATTACCTATGTAAGTTAGGTGTTATCCGTGAAGTGGAGTGAGATCTTCTTTGTAACTTTGTGTCTGGAACAATTATAAACTTGGGATCCTCAAGGAAGGCAACAGATGTCTAGATGACGAGCAAGGAGCTGTCAGTGACAGTCAGTTCTCATCAACAGAACTGACAACACACTTAAGAACTTTGTCGTTAGCGACGACACGGACACATATGATACATATACCGACCCGCAATTTGAGGTAAAACCTTTTTATAAAGGAGACAATGCTAGTAAGTGAGTTAATTTCATGGCTCAAATAACAATAATTTTATAATTAACTGCGCCAATGAACACGCGGACTAAATGTCAAACACATTTAGCTTGGTTTACCGATGGCGGACAGGTCACAGTTTTAATCCCGGCTGGGTTTACTAAAAATGGTTTCTATAAATAGGTTTCCACTCTTTCTCCACGCAAATGCGGGTACAGATTTCCTCTAAATTCTATCTTTATCAGCTCTACGCTATTTGTATCTAATTATGTGTAATCCGGACGGATAGTAGGAGAGAGTATATATAGTTCTTATAAAGATTTTTTAAAATATATTGCATTATATAGTTGTTTTCGTTCAAGAGCCTGAAAGCCCCGTGAGTTGTATATGACCCGCACGACTGATCTGTACGCCGGGACATCTGACATGCACGGCGCTACTAACAACGCGGTGGCCATTTGACACTTCTAAAATAAAATACCAGTGTTATTATTTCACTAAAGGTTTGGAGGTACTCTCGGTTTACTCTGTAAGGTAGCAGTCCTACCTTAACGGATTACGCTATGGCCCCATCTTAAAATCTGTATCATAGCGGAACCATACTAAATAACAGTCTTCCTTGACGGGATTACACTATGGCCCTATCTTTAAAGATGTACCATAGCGGAACCATACTAGATAATAGTCTTCATTGACGGGATTACACTATGGCCCTATCTTTATATCTGTACCATAGCGGAACCATACTAGATAATAGTCTTCATTGACGGGATTACACAATGGCCCTATCTATATATCTGTACCATAGCGGAACCATACTAGATAACAGTCTTCCTTGACGGGATTACACTATGGCCCTATCTTAAAATCTGTACCATAGCGGAACCATACAAGGTAACAGTCTTCCTTGACGGGATTACGCTATGGCCCTATCTTTAAAGATGTACCATAGTGGAACCATACTAGATGCTAGTCTTCCTTGACGGGATTACACTATGGCCCCATCTTAAAGGCTATACCATAGTGGAATATTGCAAGGTAAGCTTGGTACCTTAAAGGGTAGTTTTTATGGACGGTAAATACTAAAGATCCCAATATGTGTTGTACCCTTATTTTAGAAACTGGGACCAAGGGACGCTTCAGTAAATCCCTCGCTAAAAATAATAAATCCTGCCAAAGTTAACATAAAATATTATGTTATGCGTAATAAATAACAAAAATTAAAGAAAAAATGTGTGGGAATGAAACCGGAAACAACAAAACTACAATGATTAATTAAATGTCACCCCCCCTCCCTTCTTTCCCCTTCAATCCGGAAGAGATTCGAAGCCCGATCTCTCCGCCAACGGCTAACACGTGCAACGCGAGTCGAGCGTATTAAACCACCAATCCACCACTAAGGGCGGTCATAGTCTCCCCCTCTTATCTCGAGAATAACCATAAAGGTTTTTTTTATTGCTCATAAAACTCGTGGAGAGTTGTAAAAAAAAACCCCACCAAGAAATGTGGTTTGCGTTAAAACATTACGATGATGCACCGAGAGCTAACCTCTCCTCCATTTTGTAATTATTTATACAAAATGATAAAATTTTCTGTTTCTGCACCTGCTCTGCCTTTTCTGATTACTGCGCATGCTTTGTGCGGCTTTTACAACAACAAAAAACTTACGAAAACACGCAATGTCTGTCATATTTAGCTTCAAGCGAGCTATCGACTTCCGATTGGTCTACAGCTGTTTCCTTATCTACAGTCTGATCTAGATCGTCATCTTTTTTAAATTATTTTAGGTGACCTGGTGGTCTAGGTGTATGGTGTCAGACTTCTGTGCTGGCGGCCGGGGTTCAATCCTCGATCCCGGCACAGATTTATCTGATTACCAAACCCTTCCTTCACCTCTGACAAGACATCTTGTGAATGTGGGGAATGCCAGGCCTCCACCGTGGTTCGGATTCCACGTTAAACTGTAGGTCCTCCATTTCATCTCACAATCACCCTACCATTGCACATTAGCGTAAGTACGTGTAACCCGAACGGGTAGTAAGACAAGGTGCTAATAATAATAAATAATAATAAATTATTTTACATTTATAGATGTAACTTAAATGATTTTCACCCACTTCGGTGGTCGCATAGTCTAAGCCGCTACTCTAGCATTATAATAGACTGCCGATGACTGGGAGATCGAGGTTCGAATCTCGGTCGAGTGTGCTAAGGTATTGTTTTTCCTAAAATGGTTTTCTATTCTCCCTTCACGCAAATGCACGTACACTTCCTCTAAATACAGCCTCCCTGATCCTTAAAACCATTAGTGTAATTAGTACATAAGTGGGTAACTAACACCTTAGCTCAGTCGGTAGCGTGTATGTCTATTGAGCTAAAATCCCGGGTTCAACTTTCGGCTTGGCCGAAAAATGTATAATTGGTGAAATATTTGTTACCAGTTACACAACGATAAATTAACGGCCGGGGGCTGGGCGCTGTGTCTGTTCTAGATCTAAGTTAGTTTATAAGTCGTGTGTGTTCTGATATAATCAGTCGGTTCAGAAAGTACACGTTAAATACCTTGAATAAATGAGAACGTAAGACGTAGTGCTATAAAAAAACAAAACAAAAGACTATAACTTGAGACAAAAGACCCTCAAACCTACCTGAGTTTAAATAAACTCGACATAAGTAAACTAATCTGATATCTAGTTATCTTTTAGTGAGACGGTTTTTTTTCCCCATCCTTGCACGAAAGTGTTGATATAAATAGTTTAATGTAACCGAGGTCAAACACGACAAACTTCACAGCTGTGAGAAAAACAAATATTTATTAACTTTTTCACAGCGTCTTAGTACCCGTTCGAGTTGTACGCTTTCTTTAATTAATTACACTAACGGAATGAACAAGAGATGTGTCATTTTAGAGAAAACGTACCCACATTTGCGTGGAGAGATAGTGGGAAACTATTTTAAAAAAACAGGAGTAACCTTTTAGAAAATACAAATTTAATATTTACGATCAATATTGACAACACTTTACTATATTATTATTTTTATCTTGGTCACCTGGTGTTATAGGGGTAAGGTGTCGGACTTCTGTGCTGGGGCTCCGGGGTTCAATCCTAGGTCCCGGCACAGATTTATCTGATTACCAAACCCTTCCTTCACCTCTGGCAAGACATCTTGTGAATGTGTGGAATGCCAGGCCTCCACCGTGGTTCGGATCCCACGTTAAACTGTAGGTCCTCCATTTCGTATCACAATCACCCTACCATTACACATTAGCGTAAGTGCTTATAACCCGAACGGGTAGTAAGAAGCGGTGCTAATAATAATAATAATAATAATAATAATAATAACTAAAAAGTTATAGGTTCAAGTTTTCATAAATAAACCTTTTGGATTTGATTAGATATCCATAATGACTCAATAGAATGATTCATAAAGATTTCATTCACAGTCTCAAAAAAAAGTTCTTGGAACGTTTGGAAGAAAATGTATTACTACAACACCTAAACTAAGATGGCGACATAATTAAGTCTAACAGCTTGAACACATATATATGCACTTCAATAAGTTTTGCGGTTTGAGCATAAGTGTGTTGTTTTTTAAGTACCGAGTCTTACTACCCGTTCGGGTTATACGCTTGTCTACTAATCACGCTAATGGTTTTAGGGATTGGGAAGGCTATATTTATAGGAAGTGTACCAGCATTCGAGTGTATCTGGTTGGATCACGCGGCCATCCAAGCGCGTAATCACCTATTTAATTAACTGGTTTAACCCGTTTCGGTGGTCGAATGGTCTAAGGCATCACTCTCTCAATAGACCAGGAGTGACGATGACGGGGAGAACGGGGTTCGAATCCCGGTCGCGTGTTGACTTTTACTAAATGGTTTTTGAACGCTTCATCCTGGCAAATGCGGGTGTATTTGCTTCTAAATTCAAGTTTCCTCGTCTCTGCGCGCGGTATGTAATCCTGACGTAAGACGGGCTCTTTAGACGCTTTATAATGTTTTTCCTACGCCGCCAAGAGAAAATCACATTTAGCTTCCAATTTGCTCTGGAGATGTTATACAGTTAACCCGAGCTACAAATATAATAATCGTCTTATTAAGGATGCTTCTAATGAGTTGATACTTGAACGGGATTATATTTCCAGCACAGGTCGGCGTTGTGAGTGAACGGAGCAAAGTGTAATGTGCATGTTTAATATAACTAACTCAACCGGAAATTGCCTCTTGAGGCGCTAAAATAGTCGAGTAGAGATTCCTAAACTCCGCAAACAAAGCGGGTATATAACGTTCCTATCCGGCAGTAGGAGAACAAACAAGGAATGAGGAAATAAAATGTGTTGTCGACTCCCTTATTAAATTAGACCATTCGACTGGCAAAGATCCGTTCTACCCTCCTATACCAGTTACCTTTCGTTTCCAGGATAGCTGTTTAGGAACAACCGAAATGTGTGGATTTTGATACTTCTTTTAATTTTAAAATATGAGTCGAGGGTCATATAAAATAGTTTTACGTTCATTCCAGTGAACGCCAAACTCGCGTACTGTTAAAGGTTTTGTTAATATTAACCTAAGCGCGTCGACCTCAGTGGTCTTGAGGTAAAGTGCTCGCCTCGGGACCCGATGTTCTTGGGTTCAAACCCAATCAGAGTCGACGGGTTTCTCTTGAGTGCCAAAATCCATAGCACAACTTCCTCCGGAGGGGAAATGAAGTCGTCGGTCCCTCAGGTCGATTGTGACGTGTAAAAGCCTGGAAAATTTGTAGGCCCTTTCACTCTCGCTCATAAAAAATACTCTTGTGCTGATATAATCTGTCAGCTCAGTAAGTGCACGATAAATACTTCAAATAAAAAAAACCTAAACGCAACATCTGATTGTAAATATCTCAGTTACCCAAGGTATCCCTCTTAATAAATTCTGGACTCGGGCCATTTACACGTTCGCTGTTCTTAATAAATCAACTATTAAAATGTACTCGTTCTCTTAAAGTTTGTTCATTTAAACCCATTGTGTTGCTCGCGCCTCGATACATTTATAGGCACAGAGTTATGGCCGCGTCAAATAAACTCGAGCTTGAAATGGTTTTACGACACATTCCTTATGGTTTCACAAAATATAATCAATCAACATAATGCGTTTTATACGTCCTCATAAAATAAACTGATTGACTAACACGTCACCGTGGGCGGACACATTCAGAGATGACTAAAACTTACGGAGATATCGGGGTTCGAATCCCGGCCGCGTTTAGTGAGGTTTTTTTTATAAATACTTTTTTTACACTCTCCCCTACACCCAAATGTGGGTATACTTCCTTTAAATTCAACCTTCGTCATGTATAACCCAGTATCGTAATTAGTATAACACAAACGGCGTATCTACAGTAGCCACCTGGCTTCTTTGGTGCTGACTGACAGCTGACGGCTTTGAAAAGTTACCAGACCAAAGTTTGTGTTCCTACGCCGAACCATATGATCTGTAAAAACATGTATTTAGCAGCTGGCAGTCAGCACCAAAGAAGCCACGGAGCTACTGTAGTGATAAAAAAAACACACACACAAGTTTAGTAACTGACCTTACCAGAATCCTACTATAGCTCTGTCGTTCTTTGCCCTGTTCCGAACAGGGTTGCCAACACTCTAATCCAGAGGTTCCCGACATTTTTTCGCTTGCGTACCCCTTGACAGCCTATTTCCATAGATTGTGCCCTTAATTTGTTTAACATTATTATTATTATTATTATTATTATTATTATTATTACCGCGTCTTACTACCCGTTCGGGTTATACGCACTTACGCTAATGTGATGTGTAATGGTAGGATGATTGTGGGATGAAATGGAGGACCTACAGTTTAACGTGGGATCCGAACCACGGTGGAGGCCTGGCATTCCCAATTTGTTTAACAAAATGTTTAATTACCACAGTGGTAGTTATTTCTGATTGATTTGTTACAACTGAAAATAAATGGGTTAGGGATGAGATTATAAAAAAAACAATGTGATGATAATCTAAACAAAGAGTGCATATATTTTTTTACATTCATAAAGCTAAAGTTACAATATAAACAAACCCATTTGGTTTATTTATTATTATCAAAACTATTTAATGTTTGAAAGTGAAATAAGGTTTCCAAGGTAAAATCTAGACGAGAGCCCGTATCGCCCCTCGCCATTTTGTTGAGTTAATTTTATAACTGTTGACTGATCCTCTGTATTACACATATGCAGCTCTTTCCACCAGTATTCAAATATGTTCACGCACCCCTGTAGGACGCGTACCCCACGTTGGGAACCGCTGCTCTAGTCTATAGCGATAGTACATTGGTCCTGAAATGGACTGTATTTTGTCCGCCAGGATACTATTCGTGTTTCTAGAATTATATGTAAACAACAAACTAAATCAAGCGCTTATTAAACAAGTAGCAATCTTAGCTTTTAAATCAGCAATATGGATTATATTAATAATTAGTGGGGTGACCTGGCGGTCTATGGGTAAGGTGTCAGACTTCTATGCTGGCGGCCGGAGTTCAATCCCCGGTCCATATTTTGGGGAATGCCAGGCCTCCACCGTGGTTCGGATCCCACGTTAAACTGTAGGTCCTCCATTTCATCTCACAATCACCCTACCATTATCACAATCACCCTACCATTACACATTAGCGTAAGTGCGTACAACCCGAACGGATAGTAAGACGCGGTGCTAATAATAATAATAATTAGCGACCGCCTCCGTGGTCTAGTGGTCAGAGCTACTGGCTACAGATACAGGGTTCGAAACCCGGCATTTAAAAGATTTATCTGTGAAACAGTGTGTCTGGAACAAGGTCAAACTAAGCCTCGTAAGGACAACATATCGGATGTGGTCTAGAAAACTGAGATTAACGGCCGGAGGGTTCGTTGTGTTAACTACATGACACCCTCTATCGGTATATGTTGGCACTATATTCGCCAACAGACGGTGGACGCTCAGTCAGTATGGCTAGATTGAGGGCCATAGTATTATTATTATTATTAATTAATGGATTATATTGTTTCTCTGTAACAAAGCCTCAGGACATTACTTTCAGGAAATGTGCCTCCCGATATTGAAGTGTACTGGTGCTGAAATAGTACCAAGTGATATCCAGATCCTACACTCGGCAACGCTGGTGCTAAGAGATAGTGAAAAGGGGGCGGGGGGGGTTGCAGGCCCTCCCTCGAGTGTGACATACGTGGAGACACGTGATCCGTGCGCAGTCATACTAGCTAGCACTTCCTGTCGTGAGAGACGAGGTGTGACAACACACCGTAACTATCATCCTCCTCGTGTCACAACGTTGACCAGTTTACCCCCCTCCCCCGAGAGAGATTGAGAGAATATATCACCCCATGATTCTCGGCGATGCGTCTCGTAAATCGTGTTTACGTGGATGCACTACAAGTCTTCCCTAAAGTTAAGAGGTAAAGAAAGTCGAACCGCCATGTTGAGAAACTTTTATATTATTATCACCGCGTCTTACTACCCGTCCGGGCTATACGCACTATGCTAATGTGTAATGGTAGGGTGATTGTGAGAGATGAAATGAAGGACCTACAGTTTAACGTGGGATCCGAACCACGGTGGAGGCCTGTCATTCCCCACATTCACAATATGTCTTGTCAGAGGTGAAGGAAGGGTTTGGTAATCAGATAAATCTGTGCCGGGACCGAGGATTGAACCTCGGACCCCAGCACAGAAGTCTGACACCTTACCCCTAGACCACAAGGTTAACCGAGAAACTTTTATAAGATACAACAATAGCTGCCAACGTTGGCTTGGCGTATGAAACCATGGTGAAGTAGATGGGGTTTTTTTTCCACCAGGTCTTAGTACCCCCTTGGGTTGTACGCGTACATTAATGACGCCGACGGAATAAAGGTGAGTAAAGGTAGACATTTTAGAGGTAATGTATCCTCATTTGCATGAAAGGAGAGTTGATAAGCATTTAGGAAAAAAAAAACAAAAAAAAACGAATCCTCGGTATATCTGACCAGGTTTCAACCCCGATCTCCTCGTCAGTGGCAGTCCAGTCTAGCACGAGAGTGACGCGTCAGACGGCACGACCACCGATATGGGTAAAATAATAAATATAATATATTCGTGGCGACCCTAATATAAAAGCGAGTGTTTTTTTTAGTCAATGGGGTATGGTATATTAGATAAAGTGGTTCAATATTGGCGTGGAGAGAGGATAGGGAGAACCGATTCGATAAATAATACGTGGGAGTAGGGAGGTGGGTGGGAGGACTTTCGGTACACCCGGCAGTTATTATTATTATTATTATTATTATTATTATTATTATTAGCACCACGTCTTACTACCCGTTCGGATTATACGCACTTACGCTAATGTGTAATGGTAGGGTGATTGTGAGATGAAATGGAGGACCTACAGTTTAACGTGGGATCCGAACCACGGTGGAGGCCTGGCATTCCCCACATTCACAAGATGTCTTGTCAGAGGTGAAGGAAGGGTTTGGTAATCAGATAAATCTNCAGTTTAACGTGGAATCCGAACCACGGTGGAGGCCTGGCATTCCCCACATTCACAAGATGTCTTGTCAGAGGTGAAGGAAGGGTTTGGTAATCAGATAAATCTTTGCCGGGACCGAGGATTGAACCCCAGCCGCGTCCAGCAGATAATCACACCCCGGTCACAGGCGAGCCTGATGCTTTAAACCACGTGACCATCAGTTACGAACAGTTCTCTATTTAGAGAGACGCTCCCAAGTGGAACAACCAGCTCACAAGACTAATATTGTTCCCTCGTGTTTGCATGTGCCTTGTAACGGTCCCGGTAGCCCCCCTCCCCCATCCCCTCCTTTCCGTCAATCTGCTCTTTCTCACGCATTTAGCGGCCAAAGTTTTTAGAGCCTGAGAATATCGGCAAGCTGTAGCCGTGCCCCGTTACCTTCCTCGTCGGCTGTTCCCATGACGTACCCATCAGTTCACTCCGCTTACCTTGCCCGGTTCCACTATGGTGTAGCTTATAAATGACGGCCATAGTGTTATAGTTTGTCAAGGTAAGACTGTTACCACCCGCGTGGTCTAAGACGTGGAATTATTCAAGATATTAACTAGAGGAATTAATTCAGGAAAGAAACCAGCGGAACTACTACGAAAGAGAAGCTAGTGAAAATGCTTTCAAACAATAAAAATACTAAGATTTTGGTTGGAATAACAGTTTAGAAAATTCGAGTATTTTTTTGTGGCCATCAGTGATAACTTTTTACTATATTATTATTGTTATTTTATAGGTATTGATAATATACATCGAAATTGACAGCTGCAGATAACATTATTTCATGTATGAGTATGTTAAAATTGTTTAAGTTACTTTTTAACCCGCCTCGGTGGCGTAGTTGGCTAACACGCTAGTTTAGTGTAGAGCTAGACTGCCGAGGACGGGGAGATCAAGGTTCGAATCTCGGTCAGGTGAACTGGGAGTGGGTTTTTCCTAAATGGTTTTCTACTTTACCTCCAAGCAAATACGGGTTCACTACGTCTATATTCAACCTAACCCATTAACGTATTAGTACTTAAGCGTATAACCCGAACGAGTAGTACGACGCCGTGATAAATATTAGTATTATTTAGTAACCATCAGATACTATTATTCCTACTAAAATCAGAAAGTAATACTTTATTATTAGCACCGCGTCTTACTACCCGTTCGGGTTGTACGCACTTACGCTAATGTGTAATGGTAGGGTGATTGTGAGATGAAATGGAGGACCTACAGTTTAACGTGGAATCCGAACCACGGTGGAGGCCTGGCATTCCCCACATTCACAAGATGTCTTGTCAGAGGTGAAGGAAGGGTTTGGTAATCAGATAAATCTATGCCAGGACCGAGGATTGAACCCCGGCCGCCAGCACAGAAGTCTGACACCTTACCCCTAGACCGCCAGGTCACCCAGAAGTAATACTCAAGATAGTAACTAGCCAAACTACTTCAAGAGGATAACTATTTCTCTTATCTACAGAGACTTGTTGGTGAATTTTCTTGCAGCCCACTCTTTAATTTGTTCTCTAATGTCAGTTAGCCATCAAAGGTAATGGTTATGGTCACCGAACAAAGGCCGTTTTTTATCTACCTGTAAGGTAGCGAGCGAGCTTACCTTGCGTTATTCCACTATGGTGCCGCTTGTGAGATAAGGTCATAGGGCCAGTTTCATAGTCAGATTTAGTACGCCTCAAGTGCGAGTCGATACTAAATACAAGACGATACCTACCTTGACCAAGATGGAATGGGCCAGTTTCATATGCGAAACTGGCCCATTCAATTCAAGTTAAGGTAGGTGACGTCTTGTATTTAGTATCTACTCGCACTTGAGGCGTACTAAATCTGACTATGAAACTGGCCCATAGTGTAATCCGCCAAAGTAAGACTGGCACCTTTCAGGGTAAACGGAGTAGTACATTTGAGTAAAAAAACAACCAACCGTGCCATAGTAGGGTAAGGCGCCTTCGTTCAGCCACCAGAGAATAGTTCCGTATTACACCGCCAACTTCTCAGAGACCATAATCTTGTATTTCCCCCGCGAATGGCTCATGTATCTCCATTATAAAGCTCATACAAAGTTTGACGCAGACTTGGCATACAACCAGTTCCCCAACCACCAGCTATCCCGACGTACAAGTTTGGTTCCAGAGGGCTCCCGTTACAAGGATTATAATCCTAGAGGACTACTTCATAAGTATTATATCTGCCCCGCGCATGTAAGGCCGCGAACAGGGGATATAATTGAAGCTGCTACGAGAATATGTTGGTTGTTTTTTTTTACGCCACGTCTTAATATCCGTCTGCCCTATCTGCTATAATACCCGCTTCGGTGGCCAGACAGCCTAAGGTGTCACTCTCACGATGGACTGGACTGCCGATGACGGGGATATTGGGGTTCGAAACCCCAATTTTTTTTCCCACGATAATTCCACGAAATGTAGGGACATTTGTTTTAATTTAAAACTTCCTAATCCCCAACATCTAACCTGAATAGGTAGTAAGACGTGGTGTGGAATAAAGTCTTGAACTGATGTAAAAAAAAAGTGTTTATAAAGTTCACGTAAAGCCATTCAACCATGTACATCAAATTATTTTAAAATATGTTAATATGTCTATTTAATATCATCGAGGTCTTAGAGGCGCTCAGTTAAAATGGATTTATTGGCGGCCAATGCCGTCCTTAAAGTGAACATTTTAATACCCACCCACCCAGGGCTCAAACCAGAGTATTTCGAATATAGTCTGCCAAAAGTCTGAATGTACCCGTAGCGAACAAACAATACATGTTTAATGAACACTTATTATTTTTTTTTCCTTCTTTCGTTGTACCAAAAAATCAGAACTTCACTATAAAAATAAACCTCCATAGTGTGAGACCGCAAGCGAAGATAGGGCCAACATTTGCGGATAGAGGGTGTCATGTTGTCAGCACAACGAACCCTCCAGCAGTTAATCTGTTTTCTAAGCCGGAGCTGCTATTTCTTTAATCCAATATCCCCACATTTGTCTTCAGGAGGCCGAGTTTGAACCCGGGACATCTGGTTACGTACCCAGGAACTCTTCACTAGACCACAGAGGTGGTCTTGCACTATATTTTAAAAACTTAATAGAGAAATGTGTTCGAGCGTACGTGAATATATTGAAGAGCAGTCCGTATAAATGATTCACGGGGAATCCAAAACAAAACACGAGCGGTTTCGCAATCCGGACCGTGGATATGCACAGAGTCCGTGACAAATGTATCTAATCGCGGATAAATATTTTCTGCTTGGAGACACACATTTGTTTTAATAATAATTAATAATAATAATAATCAGTGACATCCAAAAGCTGTGGAAATCGTGGGAGTAAGGGGGGGGGGAGGAAGGGAGGAGATCTACTCATAAGGATACAACTTCCAGACAATATTGACCGTTCTAGTTTTTATTTTATTTTTTTAAATAAGAGACTAGGTCTACATGTAGATATATACCGATCATTTTATGTTTGTTTTCTATTGGACAAAGGTTTTAATAGGACATATCGAAATACACACATGCACGCAAACATGTAAGACATCTGACTCAAGCTGTATTAGCTACCTAAGTGTTATCCTAGATTTTGGGACGGATTAGTAAAATCCATCTTCCTAATCCTATTTTCTTTAGACTGTAATAGTTCTCCTACACGATCAGTCAGACAGGCAGTGTTAATTATTACTTTATTATTATTACTAGTACCGCGTTTTACTACCCGTTCGGGTTATACGCACTTACGCTAATGTGTAATGGTAGGGTGATTGTGAGATGAAATGGAGGAC
>CABFVX010006589.1:6075-38329 GCA_902151425.1 Timema shepardi
TTTTTTTTGCTCTTCAGTAAACTACCTTTATTTTTAGGGTTATATGTCCAATTCAAAAAGTTCCTTTGGGTAGCCTAATGAAAATCCCAGATATCAAGTTTTAGTCCAATTGGTAAAATAATTTCTGCTCTAGGCCAAGCTACAGACAGACGGACAGATGGTATCGTGAAAATAACTTTTCAGTTTCAGGGTATTATGAAACGTAGACATTTATCAAAATCTCTAGTTAGGTTTTTTGACGATCACAATACTTATCTTTCCTAGGGTTGAGAAAAAGTTTTTAAAAAAATTCAAAAGAACCGCTCGATTTAATATAATTTGAAATGTAGTGAACTCAATACATAACTGAAAGGAAAAATTAAACAGTTTGACTGCCTCGGGTTTTAATTTTAATGTTTGCAGCAAATCTTACTACACATCTTGACCATCCACTTTTGATTACACTGCTGGGTTGGGAACGAGTAAGGCTAAGATATTAAAGAAAGCGTAGCCACGTTTGCATTGTGTGGGAAAAGAAAACTATATAGAAAAAACTATACTCAGCCGGGATTCGAATCCCGACTTACTTCTCGCTGGCAAGTCATAATAGATGATACTGGCATTTAGTCCACGAGACCATCAATGCAGATGACTCCCTCGATATTTTGAACATTAACAAAGTAATGCTGTTGGGAAAACATTTTTATTTTATTCTCCTAACTTGTTTAATTACATGGGCCTGTTTGGGGCAAGGAGCGTCATTGCATTGTAGTTTAGTCCGTTACCAACCGGTTTTTAAATATTAGCATACATCTGGGTAGGGTAACAATTACTATTTAATTATTATTTCATCTACAAGGGTCTTACTTCCCGCCCGAGCTATCCGCTAGTTTCACTAATTTAAGGGAACAGGGGGAGGAAGTTGAATTTACGGAGATTTACTTGGATTTGGGGGGGGGGGGAGAAAATAAGTATCGAAAATCAATACGTTTCATCGCATCTGGCAGGGATTCGAACCTCCTTGTCAGTGACGAGCAAATTTAAATGGAAATCTGATGCCTTGAAACGCTTGGTCGGCTTTATTGATTGTATAGAAAAAAAAATCAATTTCCAGTGCATCTAAAATAGCAAAATCAAAATAAAGCATTCCTTTTTAGAAGTCATTTAATCATTATTAAACATTTCCTTTAAGCCCCACAAGAATAGGGCAGGTATTAACCCCACTGGTGGGCACGCGGACAAAGGTGTGAGTCAATATCGTCTTGTCTGGTTGGTCAATGAAAGGGTAGGCTGAGATTCAAACCCCTGCTGGATGTACTTATATATTTTTACTTTCTCGCTATCTTACAGGAAAAAAGTATTGTGATCGTAAAAAAAATGAACTAAGGATTTGGATAAATTTCGACGTTTCATGACCTCCCCCCCCTCCCCCCCAAATCCGAAAAAGTGGTTTTGGAATTCCCATCTGTTTGTACCTTAGACTAGAGCCTAAGCTATTTTATCGATCGGGCTAAAACTAAGTATCTAGGGTTTTCATAGGGTTGCCCCGAGAGGTTTTTGGAATTGTATATCAAGCCCTGAAATTAAGATTAGTTTACTAAAGGGCAAAAATAGAAATACTCGATTTTCTCAAAATTGTCTCTAATTATTTTGATTAAAATTCGTATTTAGGCGTTGATTTAGATTATAAATAAAATTGATATTATAATTTTCCCATGAAAATTACTTTTAGGGCACGTTACAGAAGTGGAAATTTCCGTATCTCCGCAACTATTTGAGATACTAAATAACTTATCATTGCAAAATTGTAGTACTATTAAAAATAAAAACTTTTATTTGAAATATATCTTTATAAAACCAATAGTTTCTGAGATATTGTAAAATTTATTAGTTCAATTTTATGAGCTTCAGTTGTAAAGAAAAACTACTTTAGTCCTAACGCAATACTTCCCTAATGTCATAGAGTAAGTAAAAATAAGGTGTTTTTTTCTTTCCTTCAACCTCTTAGGGGAAATGTTTATTTAAAATCGGTAATCAAAAATTGTTTTACATAATTATAGCGAAATTTGTGCTTGGTTTTGCTTGTGTATATTATTTCATTTACATAAATTACGAGCTATGAGTAAATATCTCCATTTTTCAACAATAGAGCGAGAAAGTCCGTGTGAAGTTCCGTACCATTTATTTTCTTAAATGATTTGGTTCTCTTACTTTACTAAAATGACAGTACATTCCCTTTAAGTTTTATCTTTTTCATTCCTCTCCCATTAGTGTTAATATGTCGTCTGTCTGGACTGGTGGTAAGACAAGGTGAACAAAAAAAAGGGGGGTGGGGTCTCTGGTTGGCTTTTAGCTATGTTGACTGTGTGACTCCACTAAATACATGGTCTCTTTCACTCTGTATAAAAAAGTAAAACGTCAATTGAAAGTTGTGCTGGATCAAAAGTTGTCCCACTATTCGAGTGCTGCATCGGTCTTCCCAACCCCTCACCCGCCTGTCTATAACCCCCTAGCCCTACCCCCTTCCCCACCGCTTTATCTCGGGCTTCCATTCATGCATCACTGCGAACCAACGTTATTACACAGAGAGGCACATATTTAATTTCACCGACATCGCGTCGAAACACACCAACTCCGACCCGCTCTCTTTTTAATATTATTACTATTATATTCTATGCCTGCTCCCGTTGTTGCAGATAAAGAATTCAAGTATTTTACATACACATCCACGCCACGCTACATTCAATGAATAAATTAACTTTTTTTTTTGTTGGAATGTGAATATATTTATACAATGGTGGCCATATTATTTCCCTTCTTCACCCCCACTCCCCGAACCCCATAGTGACGCAAGTGTTTATGTTACATTCTTCATGTAGTCACTGATGCCAAGAAAATAAACATATCTTTCATCCCCCTCCCCTTTCTTCTTCCTGCTATGGCAGCAAGCTTCGATGGCAACTTTATTATTACCAACTGTTATGAAACATAGTTTCGCTTATTCTCTTGAAAACAAGTAACTTACATTATATCATTTGTCGCCCTCAAACGTTTTTGATTGGTTGTTTCTAATCTTTATATTATTTAAATGTTCGGTGAATGTATGGACGAGATTACTACAGGGTTTCCGATGTCATAAGAAGATTAGTTGAGGTATCTAATAAAAAAGGTGTAAATTTTCACAAAAATCACTAAACTTCCCTGTACTATACCACAAACCCTGTGATTTAAGCACCCAAGGTAGTTGACTTAGTTGATTATTCACCTGGTGGTAAGATTATTTTATATTAGTTTTGTCACATTGTTGTGAGATTATTCCTATAGGTTTACAAGAACATCCCCTTCACGTGAACTAACCGCTGTGGAGTAGATCGGAGCTTGGATCTCCCCCGAGTATACTGAGGAGGTTTTATCATAAAGGTTTCCCACGTTCCCATCCCCCATATGCGGGTACACGTCCTCAAAATTGTACCTTTGTCATCCCAGCCACACTAATGAAATTGGTATACACACATGCTTATAATCCGCACAGGTAGGGAAATGTGTTGGAAAAAAACCTTATTTTAAACGCACCTATTTTAAAGCAGAGATGCATTTTAACCTTAATTTGTTTTAAAGTAACATATTTTAATCATTTAGTACGTTTAATTTTATGTTTACTAACACTTTGATCAAACAGGTAGGTATGAGCGTTGAGAGGGAATGGGAAAATCACACGTGAAAAACCATTCCCAGTGCTTTCAGCCGAGATTCAAACCTCGATCTCACCGTTAATAACAATCCAGTATATATATTGCGAGCTTGATGACTTAGATCGCGTGACCAATGGTACGGGTACACACTACTTTTTAATAATCTGGCAAACAAACATTTATAGTTTTTTATAATAATTAAACTCTAATATTTAACTTTGAGTGTGTAAAAGAGATACAGTAGAAATTTTCGAAAAAGTAGCTTTATCTTACATCTAGAAAGATTACTATTCTACCTTTACGTAATCATACGTCAAGTTATGTGATATGAAACGGTAACTTTTGATAGATATTGTAAATACATATAAAATAACATTACAATAAATAAATACCTACCACCACGTCTTACTACACGTTCGGGTTATACGATGATAATATTAAAATTATAATAAAATGTTATCAATGTTGACCGAAAAAAAACATGTTTGCATTTTCTTAAAATATACCCTTCCTGTGTAAATTTGACTGTATCACATGTAGAATACCATTTGGCAGAGTGGCTTTAATTCCACACGCTGACCAATCAATTATGATAGTCTCTGGTTCAGATTCCGATCTAGATGGCTTATACTCTGCCCTCACAATCTCAAAATAATGGTTTGGACTTTGCTAGTTATAATTATGTTCCAAGTCTTTTAACAGCTACAAATGTGATAAAGGTGCTACAGCCAATTTTGAATTAAATACATGTTTTATTATTTCACCGGGAATCCATTTAAGATATCTGGATTAACACTTATTTGCTGTAAAATAACATTGTTAGGGACGACTATCAAAATGTTTTTTTTTTCTTTATTGCATCATTAATTTCACAGTCATGAGCTCATGTACAACTTTGACATGTTTATTCAGGTGTATTGAAGTTTAAAAAAAAAATTCTTTAATAGCCATGGTGTTAAACGTATAAACTTAAAGAAATAATCGTAAAATAAGCCTATTTGTATTTTTTAGAAACAAACTATAGGCCTTGTGTTTCAAAAACATTAAATATATTAATGACTTAAAAACGGACTCTGTGTTCTAATGATCAGAGTTCCTAGCTACAGATTCAGAAGTCCTGGGTTAGATACCCGGCACTTCCAGAATTCCTGTGAAACATTGTATCTGGAACGAGGTCAACTCAGCTTCGTGAGGTTAGCGGCTCCAGTTTAGAAAAGTGAGATTAATGGCTGAAGGGCTTGTCGTGCTTGCCACATGACACATTATTATCCATGAAAGTTGGCACTATATTTACCAACAAACGGCGACCACTTCGTTCGGGTTTTCTCGATTGCGGGCTGATGCCATGTTTTTTTTAAATTGTAAACATTATTCGTAGTTTCATTACTTAAATTAATCATTTAATTGATAAAATTCAACTGCAGAGGTCCACTTAATTAAAATCCCTAAAACAGTTTTATTTTAATAGTTTTGCCTCACCTTACCATTTGTTGTCAATATTATCTCCTCACGAACACGACGAAGAATTAAAGATAATAACCTTCATTACTGGTACTTTTTTTTATATAGAAACTCAAAACTTTTAAGCCATAAATATGTAAATGTATTCACTAACTTGACAACATTGTGTTTGTTTTTTCATCGCGAGAACATTTTTTTCCCTTAAAAATTAATGCAAATATGTTACTCAGCAGAGCAAACAAATATAATTATTTGCTAGTTAGTATAAAAGAACTGCTCGGCAAATTCAGTAGTAGGCGTACATGGCTGTATGCAATCAAATAAATTTCTGAATAAATATTCCTCATTTTTTTTATCTCTAGAATGTACAGCCTCTATATTGCGACAACTCTCTAGTAAATTTTATTGATGATTTTTTCCTTCGTATGACTACTCATATTAAACTATGCTCATTCATATTTAAAATTTTATTGAAAATTATCAAACCTATGTCTTATTTTATTTTCGTAGCATTTAAAACATAAATATTTAAATGCTTTTTATTAATGTGCGTTTCAACACGTTTCGTTCTGTTTACAAGCCTTGAGTAAATTCTATGTAAGGACTCTCAGACTGTATATTATTAATATCAATCAAGTATTCCATATCCAACTGATGAAAGCGGTAATACATGCCTTTATCTCCAAACTGTTTAAAAACAACAATTATATCAGTCCAACTAACTGTACACAATAATAATTGTCTTTGCCTTTTATACTTTGCCTTACATCCCAAGCCCAGGCGCTGAGATATTTACTAATTGGCGAACTCGTACGCAAATGGTACATATTTTTGGTAATATACCCAGAACAGAACCAGGACCATATAAATAAATGTTTACCAAATTGTGTTACGCATACGTGCAGCGTTAATCAAAGGATTTTGGAGTTTTATTATGTATGTTTGATAAATAAATGTGTACAGATTTTTGCGTAGTTCCATGGACATTTATAGGCCTAGAACTTTTTGTCCTTATGTCACGAATTAATTTGGCTCATCACTAAAGCCTTATTAATTATAATATATCAGGTATTTGTTTCAATTTTTAATGAAGATCTAGAATGGGTACGCTGGTTAGACCATGGCCCCGAAAGGGGCACGCGACTGTCAAAAGTTTGGGGAACATTACTAACTACCGAGCAACAGTGATGGGCATTGCAAAGAACCATTGCATGCTAAAAATAAGATTGCAAAATGTCTTATAAGCAACTATTCTTACAACGGTGGTCTTGGCTCCACAAAAAGTGTGAAACACTTCAACATGGTGACGTAGGCGTGGTGGCTACTGACAGGGAAAACCAAGAAAAGTCGGTGCATTAATTGATATAAGGGAAAATAGGGAAATTTCAAGGAATTTAAATGAAAATAAGGAAAGGCCAGGGAATTTAAATGGGCCTACTGATTCTGCGCCTAAATATGTAAACAAAAGGGAAGGATTTGGTTTCTAGATGTTAACAAAATTTATTTAAAACAAATAGCATTCCAACATGAGGTGGTTGTACAGGATTTGTTTTATAACACATTTAGGCTCAGTAGGGACACACATAATACCTAAAATATTAAATAGGCCTATTAGGAAAATAACTTTGAATAATGTTGATGTTTGCTTAGGATTTTTTTGTAAATATGTGATCTATATAATAAACGTCAAAACTCTCATCCATCAAGGAAAGCTGTAAAAAGGTAAGCTAGTAAATTGTCTGGAGAACCTGTAAAAGTCAGGGATTTTTTTTAAATAAATGTTTTGTAACCACCCTGGCAAAGTTTAATCACGATTAACTGTGGTCGTTTACTTCACGTCATGTGGTAGCAGACAGGGTACTACTATTGATACGTAGCTCACTATAGATCCAATCGTGACTGAGCTTTCTAATGCTTTAGTCTTGGTTGCCTTTAACTATTAGGTCGGGGTTCGATCACAAGATGAGTGTTCTGAAGAAAGGTTCTACAGATGTAATATTAATTTACTTGTTCTAATATTATCTCCAAGCTAATGTGGGTGCGTTTCTTTTAAGTGACTTTCATTATTCCTTCCTGTTAGATTCATTCGTCAATAGTTCAAATAAATATATTTTGGTTTTTAAAGATACTGACAACAACCTTACATAAACATATAAGACGTTCAAGCTTTTTAAAAACGTAAACGTGCACTTTAAAATAAAGTTAATGTGTTTTTAAAAGGCTCCCTGAGTGTGAAATATTGACATTTCACAAGTGTATGGAGGTGATTGTCTTGTCCACACCTTCAGAGAGCTGGAGATTAGGCAGTGTTGCTTTGGACATTTCACAAGTGTATGGGGGTGATTGTATTGTCAACACATTCAGAGAGCTGGAGATTAGGCAGTGTTGTCTTGGACATTTCACAAGTGTATGGAGGTGATTGTCTTTTCCACACCTTCAGAGAGCTGGAGATTAGGCAGTGTTGTCTTGGACATTTCACAAGTGTATGGAGGTGATTGTTTTTTCCACACCTTCAGAGAGTTGGAGATTAGGCATTGTTGCTTTGGACATTTCACAAGTGTATGGGGGTGATTGTATTGTCAACACATTACAGAGAGTTGGAGATTAGGCAGTGTTGTCTTGGACATTTCACAAGTGTATGGAGGTGATTGTCTTTTCCACACCTTCAGAGAGTTGGAGATTAGGCATTGTTGCTTTGGACATTTCACAAGTGTATGGAGGTGATTGTCTTGTCCACACCTTCAGAGAGCTGGAGATTAGGCAGTGTTGCTTTGGACATTTCACAAAGTGTATGGGGGTGATTGTATTGTCAACACATTCAGAGAGTTGGAGATTAGGCAGTGTTGCTTTGGACATTTCACAACTGTATGGAGTGCGTGATTATCTTTTCGAGACCATCAGAGAGCGGGAGATTAGGTAGTGATGTTGTCTTGGCCATTAACCCCTTCTCTTTCATCCCGCCCCATACCCCCTAGTACCCTCGTCTCGTAGTGTTTGCGAAGGTGTTGAAGTCGTAAACTTGATTAGCGACTGGGGGCACAAACATGGCGTACACGCTTCCCACAACCAATAATCATAGCTGCACTCTGAAACATCCTCTTGGTATCGGCCTAGGAGTAGGGAGAAATCACTGGTTCAAGCCCAGGGGAGGCACATTCTAAAAATAAGTATAATTACTTTTAAAATGTGTTATCTTTTTTCCAGTGCATCAGACTGGACTAAAGGTGAGATTGTTGGAGACGCGAGAAAAAGTGTGTTGGCATTTGTAACTTTTTTACCAAAATAAAAATATATTGCTTCAATATAAACATATAGTTTAATTTCATTCACGAGGTGATATAAACAGTTGTTGAATACATATTATGAGTATAGCATTATTATTATTATTATTATTATTATTAGCACCGCGTCTTACTACCCGTTCGGGCTATACGCACTTACGCTAATGTGTAATGGTAGGGTGATTGTGAGATGAAATGGAAGACCTACAGTTTAACGTAGAATCCGAACCATGGTGGAGGCCTGGCATTCCTCACATTCACAAGATGTCTTGTCAGAGGTGAAGGAAGGGTTTGGTAATCAGATAAATCTGTGCCGGGACCGAGGATTGAACCCCGGCCGCCAGCACAGAAGTCTGACACCTTACCCCTATAGCAACATTAGACGAGCATTTTGTTAAATGGAGAGAAAGATTTAACATGACATTCTGAAACACCCTTGGCATATATTAAAAAACTTTGAGATACATAATTGAAGAAAATTAAACTCGGTCTTTCTACAGGAGCAATGTTTTATTTATTTTGTTCTAACGAATTTTTTGTTATAAAAACTGAAAACCTGAGAAAATATTACCCTCTACTCGCGTTCCCTGATAATGATTGTTTTACATTATTTTTATGTATACTATTTTGTATCAGTAAGATTGAAAACAAACACGAAGATTTATAAATGCAGATTTAAATTCAAACAATCTTAAATGTTTGGAATGAAGTCTCTTATGGCCCGAGATGATTGTAAAGAATGTGTGTTATTGCACGCTGAGCGCCCGAGATTTTACGTGATACTTCCCACAGTACCGTCTTGTAGCGCAAGTTGCAGTACTCGTGCGAGCTTACACAAGCGGAAAAAATGTAATCCTTAGAGGTAGAGTGCTTTTTCTCTAAAAGTATTTTTAGCTTGGAAGACAAAAGATAATCAAATGCACTATCCATATTGGTTTCCAATTTTTAATTTTTTTTCAGTTCATACCTTTAACCCAAAGGGTTCGTTGATTATTTAGTTCATGGAGTAGTAAGAAATAAGGAGGGTAGATTGAGTACCGCGTGCTAGCCAACGAGATTAAAAGCGTACGTTGGTTTTCGTGTTTGTATGATTTATGTTGTATTGATCATTAATTTATGATTTATGATCTTTTTCACTTCTTAATTAGGCCATTTTTTTTTGTCATCGCTTTGATTATACATAACATCCTCTCTCCCTCAAAGTTTTTTTTGGATATTTGATTATTATGCAACTGCAACATCCAATAAGGTTAAATTATGAACATCCTCACCAACAGAATGTTTGTTAGGAATCAACACATGAATTTATATTTTCACCTGCGTCACCTTCCCTCTCCCCCCACCCTATCTTCTACTATATGTATGTATTTTGTACTTGTCTTTTTTTATTGTTAACTGAATCTGTTGCTTTGTAATTTTAATGTAATGAGCTAACTGCTCATTTTAAAGTCAAATAAAACAAACAAACAAAAAATATCTAGATAATATAATATTTTTTTAATACTGCTAATTGGTTGAGTAAACGTTACTCTTCCCTGGAACGTATGATCTGTGAGATAATTGTAAAGTTTATTTGGTAGTGGCTACTTTGTATACATCTTTTTTGAACTTCTTTATTCTTATGTACGATTAATTACAAAATGTTTGTGGCACTGACATATATTTAATTTTCAATTTTATGTTAATATGTTTTCTAAATTTCATATTGCGCGTATATCAAGAAAATAAGTGGGCCCCTAGCATATTTAAACCCTAAGATTGTTGTATTAACCTCTTGACTAGGCTTAGGTTCGGATAAAATGATGTTAATATAATACTAATACAAAACATAATAAGACAATAGGAGATATTTATTAGTTTAGATATTTTTACATCAACATAACTTATTTTAATGGTTTAACTTTGTATTAAAACATTTTTAAATAGAATAGCTTTAGTTAAGAAATTAGGCCGCATTAAAAATAGTCATCTTTATTACAGAGGTGCTTGTGTTGAAAGGTTTAGTTTTATTAATTTCAATCCCCATCCCCTCCACTTCCCCATTCAACCCTCTGAAAATGAGTATCCAAACCCGGACAACAAGATCGAAGACTAAAAGTGCATATTGGTCCCAATTTAGCTGCTGGATTCCTACCACTCAAGTGCGATGTTCAAATTATCAACTGAATTGATCCAAATCAACGAGAGTAGTGTGATATGGTAAGTAGGCCTATTTTATATTTTTTAAAGTTATTTTGCATAATTCTATCTTTGCAAGGAGCGTTTTGTTTATGGCTAGTAGCTCCCACCATTTATAGTTCAGAACAGGGTGAAATGTGTTTCAACATAACCTAGTTTTCTTTCTATTCACATAGTTTGTCATATAATTACAGAAATTATAAAAGGCTACGGGAGTAGTACGGAAACATATACTTAAGATAAACTGTGATTATAACTCAAAACACCACCAAACAGCTCTAGGCTTATTAATCACACAAAAATGTTCGATTGTGTGTTTGTGGTATT
The DNA here is from genome assembly GCA_902151425.1 of Timema shepardi. Taxonomy (NCBI): domain Eukaryota; kingdom Metazoa; phylum Arthropoda; class Insecta; order Phasmatodea; family Timematidae; genus Timema; species Timema shepardi. The sequence goes on from CABFVX010006589.1 coordinate 16,994, forward strand.
AAGACTATTTTCCGACAGTATCTGTTTATATACTAAGCTCGAGCCTTCAAAATATATGTTAATGGGGGTTAGTGCTCAAACATATCTATATACATGTCATATTTTTATATATAAAATAGTAAATAAGAAATTATCTAATACCGTAATCCCGGTCACAAGAATACGGAAAACCCAATGCCACTAAAATTATTATTGAAAACTATTTATAGCTAACAAATGAATCTAAACTAGGCCTAACTAGGTTCTTTGTTGTTGATGCTTGAAAGATTAGGTTGTGTTAGTTTTAAGTACTTTAAAATAATACAAAAAGATAACTACTGCATATAATAATACAATAAATAACAAAACAATAACTTATCCTTACCTTTAATTAGTAGGTTAAATATCAATTAAACAATATAATGGTGGCAGGAAAAAAATATGTCATAGTATACTAAAATTTAAAGGTAGAAATATATTTTTGTAAATAGGTCTAACATTTTATCCAGTTGTTAAAATGTTGAAAAATTATCAAATTTTACTATAATTTAAAATAGTCATTTATTGATTATCTTTGGTTTTTCTACTGGTATGAGGGATTAGAAAAATAGGCAACATTATTTGTTATTTTCTATATAAAAAGTATCTTATAAATGTATTGGTTTTGGCGTACCCTCCCACTTTATCACACTTTTAAATTTTAATTATTCCAAAGGTTAATTTTATCTATAGACATGTTGGATGAAGTAAGCTCTTGGCTGGATATTGATTTCAGTTACTGTGAAAGGAACATTGATGGAGTTGAGACCCATGGAAAGAATAGAATCAGAAAACCAATTCCTGGCGTTTCAGCTAAAGCAGTATATGAGCTTACAAGAGATTCTATACATCAAGCTATCTATAGAATGTATTATCAAGGTTGGTTCCAGTGTTCATTTACAAAACTCTTACTTGGATCTTGACCTATCTCCCTTTTGCCTCTATTTACAAATATAAGCTAATGTTTTTATTTTGAATGTCTGGCCCTCAACAGCAATAGTTATACAAACAATTGAACATATTTACATTAGCTGTAATTTGTAAATATTATTATCGAAGTGCAAAATATCCAATTATGTGCCTTTTATTGGTAATTCTTAGGAAACACGTGTCATTGGTAATTCTTAGGAAACACGTGTCATTGGATACTGTCTTGTCGGTAATCAGAGACAATGACATTTTATGTATGGAAAGTCTCGCTGAGCACATAAGTTGAGAGTCTTAAATATGTTTGCACAGGTCCAATTTTTGTATAAAATTGTTGCCTTTAGCTAACATATGTACACCTTTACGCCTTACTTCACATGATTTGATGCTCTAATAGGGTGACATGCTAATGGGCAACCTTGTTAAGTCACAGGATCCTTGCACAGATACTAATTTACAATCACCCACAGCTACTCCCTTATTAACTATTTATTTTGTGTTATAATTGAGGCCAGTATATGTGAATACATATAAATGTTTTAGCTGGAGTAAGCATGTGGACCACTGCGAGAAACTCATTAAAGAAAATTGAGACAGAAAGATGAAGAAGGATTTGAATGACAGACACCCACCTTTAATAATCCACCCAGGCGACGACGATGATGAAGATGAATCCAACTCTGGCAATGATGCGGAAGAAGTTCTGGCTACACCTCTAGACAAGTCCTAAATTTGATAACATATTTTTACGGACATTACATTATTATTAAAATCATTACCTTATCAAAACATTATGTCAAGTTAAGCTCTTACACATCACATAATATACTGTCTAACCATTAATAATACACATTTGCCATAGTGTGTAGTCCAATCTGTGTTTTATTCTTTTCTGCTGAAGAAGGGGACTGATGTATCTCAAAAATTACATAATTTTGTGTTGAAGTATGCTTTAATTGTGAACTTTAAGGCCTACAGTTTCCTGGTCGTGTAGGCCTTGCCCTTATATCCTCTTTTCAATGTTTAATTTAATACAGATATGAAAAAAAGTAATAAAACGCATTTTTTAAAGATATTTTATTTTTGATAAATAAAAATATTGAAATTGTAATTTTTTTTATTACTATAACTTTTCTTGTTTTCAAAATTTACTTATTCCTAATCCCTAACAAATTAGTGTAAATAGTATATAAGCGTATAACCCGAATGGGTACTAAGACGGGATGCTAAAAAAAAAGTTACCTCTCTGTACTGGCAATTCAGACAATACGAGACTGGCGCGTACCCACCGGTACAGGCTAGTAATTAAATGTTACAATATTTTTTATACTAAAATGTAAAGCATTTTGTGAATCCACTGTATCGAAATGCTGTGAGAGATAACCGAGGTAATGTATTCAGTGTAAGCAGTTTATGAGGCACTGATATCGCTATGTAACACCGCCGAGACCGTAGGTGTGCGCACAGGTAATAGAGCTGGGCCTTTCCCCGTATCCCCGCTCATGATCCACATCGCCCAGTACGGTTTATGACCCACTGGAGAGCCGTGGATCTCGGGCTTATTGCCCCCTACCGTTCCGCTACACCCTGGACCCGCTATTACTACTGCGTCTTGCGAAGGGGAGAGCATGGAGATTGCTTCTGCGGCAAGGCTGGGAAAACTATTTGCCCGTGTCATATGCAGAACTGCGTACAAAAAAAATGGGACCCGCTCCGGTGGCCACGTGGTCTAACGCGCTACTCTCACAGTAGACTAGACCACCGATGACGGGGATATTGAGTTTCTAATCTTGATCGGGTGTACGAAGTTTTTTTCCAAAATTGCTTTCTACTTTCCCTCCATGCAACTGTGGCTACACTTCCTATTAATATAACCTTTATCCCCTAAAACCATTAACGTAATTGGTACATGAGTATATAACTCGAACTGTTAGTAAGACACGTTGCTTTTAAAAAATGGACCTGAGTGTTCATCAAAAGAGTTCTTTTTATGGTTGGATTTTAGGTTTGGGCCTGTATTTATTTATAAATCTAAGCATACTTTTTTTTTTAATTGCTTATTTACCGTCCAGCTACAGCTACATTAAAGGAGTAGATATGACTAAGGCAGAATTTAAAGGAAATATACTCATATTTGCGTGGAGGGAGATAGGAAACATCATTTAGTGAAAAAAAACCTCAGTACACTGAGCTGGGATTCAAACATCGATCTTCAAGTCACCGGCAAACTAGTTGAAGAAAATGATGCCTTTGGCCTCCAATTGTGGGCACATTTCCTCTAAATTCAACTTTACCTATTCCTAGCCTACTAGCATAATTAATGCACAGGCTTATAACCTGAATGGGTAGTAAGATGCGTTGCTAAAATAAAAATATATAGTTGATAAAATATTCCAGCGCTTATCGTTGTTAAGTACGATTACAGCCGCATCTAAACAAGTTAACAACTATTATGGATTAGCTATTTAATCCATCATAATATGTGCATTCGTACAGTAATCATTGTACTATCTGCATCATAAAGACCTCTCGAGTCGAAGGTGGCTGCGTTAGCTGATAGTTTGTGGTCTTGTGCTTCACATGCTAATAAACTGTGATAAGAGTCGGCTTGAAATCCTAGATCCACATGAATACCATTACACGTGGATCATTTCTGATTAATAGAGGCATACTGTAGTTATTAATCAGAAACTTTGTCACTCTGTCCCCCATCGTCACCACTGAGAATGTCAAGTAATCATTCAAATACGAATTCACTGCACATATTTCTGGCATACCATAGGTATTTTATTTTCCCTTTTACTCCCATACCTTGTAATAATACTGATTTGAACCCCTTTCATATATTAAAAAAGTCATAGATGAATTGCATTTTTATTTAAAGTATTGTATATAAAATATTCTTTTAATACTTCATCCACGCTTTCCAGAATTAATGTCAATTTATTACACCATAAAACTTATTTTTTCTTTCAAAAGTCAACTCTGTATTGTTTACCAAAAAAGCAAGTGACTCTAGCTCCCTCCTATACCCAATAAGAAGCTAGCCTTACAACACCTGTTGCCAGGACTCTTTCTAATAGATGGTTTTGAAACTGTATTAAGACGTATTAAGACGACTGTGAGTAACACCTATTGTGAGAATAGGCTCTCCACACTTTCCCTGTTGTCAGTGGAAAAAGGCTTGCTACATTAACTTCAGAGTCAAAAATCATTCTATGACGCTGTTATAAACAAATTCATTCAGAAAGGTGACAGAAGGATCGCACTAATATACACAAATAGGCAAGATTCAACTATTAATTTTTTATTTACTTATTTATTTTTATTCGTGTTTTTGTTTAATTTATATCTTTATTTATATATTTGTTTGTTTATTCCATTTCTAAATACTGTGAATCGGTAGAAGAGAGATAAATTGCGTAACCTATGACCTGTAAAAGTGTATTTGCTAAGCTACATATTGTACAGTACATTATATGGAGAGTATTCCTCTTTAGCCCCATAATGAAAGGCGTCTTCGAACCTAGTCCTCTTTAAGAAAAGTCACCGCACGCCACTAATCGCCATCGTCGTAATTTCATATAATTTTAATTGGCGCTCGAGCACAGGGCTATAAATACCAATATTAAACCGTATTGCAATAATTGGCACTCGATCACGGGGCTATAAATACCAATATTAAACCGTATTGCAATAATTGGTACTCGATCACGGGGCTATAAATACCAATATTAAACCGTATCGCAATAATTGGCTCGCGATCACGGGGATATAAATACCAATATCAAACCGTATCGCAATAAATGGTACGCGATCACGGGGCTATAAATACCAATATTAAACCGTATCGCAATAATTGGCGCTCGATCACAAGGTTTTAAATAACAATATCAAACCGTATCGCAATAATTGGCATTCGATCACTGGGCTATAAATACCAATATTAAACCATATCGCAATAATTGGCACTCGTTCACGGGGCTATAAATACCAACATTAAACCGTATCGCAATAATTGGCATTCGATCACGGGGCTATAAATACCAATATTAAACCGTATCGTATCGCAATAATTGGCACTCGATCACGGGGCTATAAATACCAATTATCTCACAATATAATTCAAGAACGTTTTAATCGGTGCCGCAACGTGGGCCAAGAACGTTTTGACCTCGCTCGCACACAAACGAATATGAGAGCCGGGAGCTGAGTTGGGCCTGCTATGATGAACGATCTTAAAGACTTCGGCTTAAAACTATATATGCTAATTTTATCTTTGATAGCGCACATGTAGCTGACGATTTCTGCATGTCCCATCACAGACTCTGCCTTACCTTATGAGTGAAGAATGACCCTGATCACAGGATGACTCATGGATATCTCAGTGGTAAGAGCATTGGGATTACTAAGTTAAAGGTCCAGGTTTCGATTCCAGTGCCTAGGTGTCATTTTTAAATTTAAAGAATAAAATTATTTTGGTTCAAACTATTTCAACTGGTAGCTCTTAAGGTTGGAGAGATAAGACTGTGTGACTTGAGCAAACTTTTATAATCTATTTTATAAACTTAAATTTGTATACTATTTAAAAACCCTGCACAATGCAAAACGAAAATAGTAAACATTTGTTTCAATTTTGTTGTTGTTAGTATTATTTATGTTTGTATTACATTTGAGCTTTAAGTTATAATCTTAGTGTATTCTGATATGAGTTTTAAAAGAAAAGATAGGTGGTTTACTATTTTTTTTAATCACTAATTTATATCACAAAGAAGTTAGAATTTCTACATTATTAATTAATTAATTAATTTGGTGTTTCACTGGATAAATACGTTTTTTATATATTTTATTTCTTTTAGTGGATAATCTGGACTAATCAATAGATATAAATCTAACATTGGGAAGAATATTATTTCAAACTACTGGTTTTAAATGAACACTAACATCTTTTATTTTCCTTGTCTAAAACAAATATTCTTGGAAATTTAAAATATAATCTATTTGAGGAATAATTATAACCGCTTCCATTGAAATACATAGTGTATGATTTGGTCGATAGTAGATAGATGGGTTATACAAATATGTTTGTAATTGTAAAAATAGTGCAAACAAATATTTTTGAATGATCATGATTTTAAAATGATTTATAAAAATCAGGTGAATAGTTTAAATGGTAGGTGACAAAGATTCACAAAAAAAAGTAATTAAAATGAAATAATTGATTACTTCAGTACCTGCAGACATGTTTTCTCCCCATCTCTTGTACAATTCCTCCTTTCTTTTTAAATCTCTGCATTTTTCGCTTTTGGAATTAGAACATTGCTTGTAGAAGACCCCAAAAAAATATCCTTTATAAATTCTGATAGCAATCCGAGGTCCCAAAATTACGCTAGGCACGATGCCAACAAAGCAATAATAATTTTCTATAGCTAACGTTTTTGCAATTAAGAAGTTCCCCATTCCCCCTTTCTCTTACACAATGCTAAGCTTGTTATTTAATATTTTTTTAAACCCTGCCCACTTTTTTTTTGTCTCTTCCTTACTCTAGAATGGACGCGGCGCATGAAAGGTAGGAGTTAGGAAGTGAGGAGGGGAATGCTGTATTCTGTAGCTATCGCGCTAACAATGGGGAACAATATCCCGGCAGTGAAATAACTCTCTCTCCCAGTGCTATCTGCGTCATGGCTTTGTGTGCCCTCCAAGTGGCCGGCCAGTTCAAAGGCAGAGAGCGACGCTTGTTCTAAGCTTGGTTCCGCTGTGTGGAGCGCAAGAATGGATACTCTTGTCTCCCGTCACAGACCGGACGGGAATACCTTCTTCATCGCTTGGTTTTTATTTATCTGCTTGATGCGTTGAAGAGTTGTGGTTTGGGGGACGATCTTTGAGAGGTTTCGCCTAGGCAAAGTTTTGCAAAGGGGTTACCATTGACATATATAGAGATCTATAATCAAGTCCACAAGTATTGCCCTAAAAATTATCATTGTTATATTTTATATTAATTTAGCGTTTCTTCATAAGATTTTTAATCGAAATATAGAGTTTTTCTAAATTTCAAATACGTCCTTTGATAAGAGTTTCCTTAAAGTTTTATTCACACGCTCGCCGAAAATAGAGAACAGAATCTTCTTGATTGGTGGGATTAATTCACACGCTAGCAGAAATTTATATTTACCCATGATCCTTTTCAACACAAATAATAAACATCTGATTACCGATAAATATTATTTCCAACTGATTAAACATCTCTTTAAGATTAATATAAAGATGAACGTTTTCATACTATTTTATATGTTTGGAAACAAATAAAAACATAACACGAACGACACACGTTCTTTCCATTTAACGAGCTATTTCAAATCATTTCACAACAGGTTATGCAGCTTTCTGCCAGCATCTCGCTTTGTAGGCGCATGCGCATTGGTTGAGCCGGTTAGTTTCTAAATTTGACTGAATCACCCAAGCTGATGTCGCGCAGAAGAAGAAAATATGAAGTTATTACAAGGCACGGGGAGTGGACTAGGCTGACTAGTCTGCGATATTGGGGATTGGCTTAGATATCGTCACGTGATTACGTTTATGCGTTAATCTTGTTTTTTGGAAAACCACCTGGGCATAAGGACATAAGAACGATCATTACCAAGAATGCCGCAAAATATAAGGGTTGTATCAAAGGCTGGCGCTCTGCTAAAAAAGATTGAAAAACATTTGTTTAAGGATTTTTTATGCTTATTTATTTAAAACAAAATGTTTTTAGGACAGTACTAGGATGGCTATGTTAGATAAATTTATGTCAAATTAGTTAATAGATAAACGTCATAAAATATTTTAAATAATTGTAGGCCCTTCATTGGTCCATGTTTTATTTTATCAAGGGATTATTATTAATATTAAATAAAGAAACTTGGAAAAACCAAGAAATAATTATTCATCATTAACTTTAAAGCCTCCTTTATTTGTATACACAACATGTTGGCCGACACGATCCCAACAAGCTGTGTTACAATACAAACACATTCACAGCTTGTGGGTGGTGTTGGCCAACATGTTGGAGTTGGGAGGGCTGGTCAATGCTCACGTGTTGTGTTGGATTGTGTCGGTGCAATTGTTGTAGATACTAAACAACCAACACATGTCGGCTGACTTGGAGGGGTTCTGCTCATGCGCGATCGAGTATAGTCCATCTCTAACCTTAGTGATACACATATTGTTTTCAGATTAGTTTATTTATTTATTATTAATATTAGTATTATCATCATGTCTTACTAACTGTTCATGTTATGCATATATGCTAATTACTCCAATGGGGAAGGGAGGAGGAAGGAAGCATTTTAGAGGTATTATACCCGCATTTGCGTGGAAGGAGAGTGGAAAACCATTTAGGAAAAACTACCCTCAATAGACCCGACTGGAATTTGAACTCCGATCTTCCCGTCATCAGCAGGCTAGTCTAACACGACATTGATGCCTCGGCCACTGAAGCGGGTCAAATTAGTTTAGGATCGTGGCTTAGATAATTCTGTGGTCATGAGGTGGAACGAAGCGAACACAAACTAATGGAGGTGTGTGTGTATATATATATATAAAGTATTATTTTCTTTGGAACTTTACCTCAGCCGATCCCAAGAATTCAAATAATCGAGAAAGACACTGCAATAACTGAGGTTTTGGAATTTACCACACTTTTCTACGTTTTGATTTTTTCTGCAAGAGTACACTTCCTGCCAACATAATAAATTAAGAACTGGCGAGTAATAAGACGTTTTACATCTCCATAAAAAAATTATGTGTAGACATTAAAAATTAGAGAAGAGAATTCTAGATGTTGGCCCAACAAGATGGCATTAATAAACTCGGCTTACTTTTCCCCATATGTTGGCTCCCGATATGTCCGAGGTCCAACTTGTTACATTATAAACAAACCTTCCCGCTCATGAAACAAAATTTGTTACGTGATCAAATATTTGACACCTCAACAATGGTCATGCTTTGATGCTCACTTAACAAGAACAGCGATTATTCGTTAATTACGATACGGAAATTGATCCCAGGAGCTTTAGCTTAGCGCGCCAATTTTCATACCACTGAGCTATCCAGGAGTCGTCCCGTGCGCAGGGCCTTTCCTTACTATATTATTATTATTATTATTATTATTATTATTATTATTATTAGCACCACGTCTTACTACCAGTTCGGGCTATACGCACTTACACTAATGTGTAATGGTAGGGTAATTGTGAGATGAAATGGAGGACCTACAGTTTAACGTGGAATCCGAACCACGGTGGAGGCCTGGCATTCCTCACATTCACAAGATGTCTTGTCAGAGGTGAAGGAAGGGTTTGGTAATCAGATAAATCTGTGCCAAGACCGAGGATTGAACCCCGGCCGCCAGCACAGAAGTCTGACACCTTACCCCTAGACCGCCAGGTCCCCTTACTATATTTTAAGGCAGCGTCATAGATCGTCTGCTACAAAAGTACAATGACCATTGTTCGAATGCGATTATCAAGATGGACTCTGCCTTAAAATATGAGTGAAGAATGATCCCGTGAACTGGTTGGCTCCTGAATAGCTCAGTGGGTAGAGCATTGTCATATTAAGCCTAAGGTCCCGGGTTCGATTCCCCTGTCCAGGTGTCATTTTTAAATTTAAATAATTTATTTAGATGTAGCCTTAGCCTTACATAACCAACTATAATAGCCCGGCTATTTAATCCATCGAGAACAGTAATGTTTAATTTTTGCGTATTTGACAATTTTAAACAAAATCTTAATGAAGAAACGAGCATACAATTCGAAAACAAATGGTAAAATAATATGTTCTTAAAATTATATTATTTTGTTGCAGTCATCAACGTTTGTCCAGGAAGAGTATTTTGAATAAATTTGAGGGGTTGATAATTATATGTATTTTTTATTCCTCAGCAAGGTTTGACACCATACTATTTTTCCCAATAACTTTTCATCATAATTTTTGTTCTGATTCGCTAACTATAAGGGAACCTTTTTCTTTAAGAATATCATTATCACCCGCTTTGGTGGCCGCATGATCTAAGGCACTACTCTCACAATAGACTAGACTGCTGAGGTCTGGAGGATCGTGGTTCAAGCCCATTCGGTTGCACTGAGAGTGTTTTTCACTAAATGGTTTCCAACTCTATCTTCACGCAAATGCGACCACACTTCCTCTAAATTCAATTGTCCTCATTCCTAACCCATTTGTATATTTAGTATATACTTAAGCTTCCAGTCTGAATGGGTAACAAGACGTGGTTCAAAAATACGTTACTTCCAACCAAATATAATTATAGGTATCCATGATATATTGAATGCACATGGAACAATTTATAAGCAATAACTTAATATATTTTGGAGAGCATAACACTTAAAAATATTATACATACTTTTTTTTTGTTTATCAAATTTAAGTCAAACGGCTACATTATTTTAATCGTAAAAACTTTCTTTTTACAAGTGATAATCACAAATTATATTACCAATCTTTACGAATACACAAGTCGTACTCCAAATCAGTCATGTCTTGCACTCTTTCACGCGGCGAGAAGACGAAGTTCCGACATTCGAACCAAAGGTAATTGTCTTGAGTACGATTCCTCCACAATCTTGACCATGTCCGAGGCAAACACTGTATTGTCACATATACGTTTGTCACTTGGCCAGAAATATGTATGGTTTCCCATTTCAACCCAATGCTTCGGCGAGAGAGACAACTTTTCCCTGTCGAGGTAATTGTCTTATAGTGTCTGTTGTCGGTGGCGGCGGACTTGCCGCTGTGTTTGAGGAACAATGCTTTGGCCGACGTCACCTCCCTCCCTTGTAAGCGCTATCTCAACCCCCCTCCTCTTTGTTCTCTGTTTCTACCTCTACCTCCCGTCCCCCTCCAACAGTCGCCCGTATTATTATGTGTGAGAGTGTGGAAGGGGCTATGCCTCTTGGCGACTTCCTCTCGAGTGTTAATTACCCCCCTTCCCCCCTCAAGTACCTCATCACTCCTTCCCTTTACCCCGCTTCAAATACTCATAGAAAAAAAAAGGTGTGCTTTGTTGGCAATAATTTCTGATTTGGAAGACATTCGTTATATCTTTGCGCACAGTATTAGTTATTAATATTATTAATATAACAGTGGAGGTTCATTAGCGATATACCATTTTAAAGGCATCAAATTTAAGACGCTGTGAAAATTATTGTGGTACTAGTTAGTAAATAAATGTTACGGCACCATTGTACGAAATTTCTCACATGGTATATTTAAGTTGATGACACCATTTTCAAAAATAAGCTATTGGTAAACTATATCTTATTAGTAAAACCTTGATTTGTGTTAAATAAAATGATTGAGTTTTGTTAAATAAAAAGTTGGATATCGGTATATAAAATTAGTTTTAAAAAAAAAGTTTAAAAATCTACTAAAATTTAAATGGTAAAGAGATATGAATAGAAAAAATATGACTAAATTTTATATTTTAAAGGGTGACCTGGCGGTCTAGGGGTAAGGTGTCAGACTTCTATGCTGGTGGCCGGGGTTCAATCCCAGGTCCCGGCACAGATTTACCTGATTACCAAACCCTTCCTTCACCTCTGACAAGACATCTTGTGAATGTGAAGAATGCCAGGCCTCCACCGTGGTTCGGATACCACGTTAAACTGTAGGTCCTCCATTTCATCTAACAATCACCCTACCATTACACATTAGCGTAAGTGCGTATAACCCGAACGGGTAGTAAGACGCGGTGCTAATAATAATAATAATAATAATAATAATAATAATATATTTTAAACATTTACCTTTGGTAACAATTTGACTAACATGATAAACACGTATTCTATTCCTTCTTTACCAATGATTTTTGGTAGAGGGACTGAAATGGAAGATTTGATTTGTTATAGGAATATTAAGAAGAAAATTATAATTGTGCAATTGGTACTATTGTTTCTGGCAATTTCAGGCAAAGAACATTGTTGTCTTCTGCTAAGTAGAAATTTGTATGGTTTGTAATTCGTTAGTTCTAATTAAAATTGACATAATTAATTGACCACTATTAACATTTAAAAGGCCAAATAATCAATTTCACGAAAAGATTAAATTTTGTTTTATTTCGCGTATGTATAGTATAATAGATTAAAAAATTCTACACTGGACCTTGAAAAGATTTATATATTAATTTTAAAGTGATAGGTAAAATTTCGTAAAAACACTTCTCGCTATATTTAGGTGTGCCGCCGAGTTATTAGTAATAAACTAACCTCAAATGAACATAAAAAAAGTATTTTTATTTATATTTTAAAACACTCCCCAGATATCTTTTATCGACAAAATTGGGTAAGCCATTTTTAAAAAATTTTAAACTCTCCAAAATCACACATGATTAAATTACCCTTAATTTTAAGGCTGGAATCAAAATTTTTAAAAATGCCCCGCAATTGACCGTATAAAATTTTAATATCAAGTTTAACCTAAATCCAGTAAACTGTTTCTACTGTAGACCCAAATACAGTATAGAAACATTATTAGAACCCACTTTTTGGATTCGAGAGCACATAAAAGGTCCAGATTCATCATAATCTCGAGAACAATACTTTATCTAATATTATAGTTTGACTTATTTTTCAGCTAAAACTGTAGGAGGTGGTAGAATTTTTGTTCAGGAAGATACAAATTAAAGACGGAATGAATGGGAAAGCTCTCTGTGGACCACAACAATAATAATCTGTCCAAGGTCCCACAGCAAGTATTTTTCAATAGGATACAAGAATTATTAATTGTTCAATAGTAATTTTTCTTCAATAGCCCTAAATAATTTTTCCATGATCAACGAAACCCCTCAAAGGTCAAATATATGTGCAGTGACATATTGGGATTGATGATAACGATTTAAATAAAATAAAAATTGTACCTCTTTTAATGTACTTTGTTTTAGACATTTGTTCTATATCTTATGTATCGTATAGTGACTTGATTTGAAGTCGTTGTTAGTAGTCTTATGCTAATGTTTCCAAAATAATATATATCAATCTCGTGAGCATACGTCTTAATTGAATCAAACAAATGATGCAAGTAGAGTGTATTATTATTATTATTAGCACCGCATCTTACTACGCTTTCAGGTTATACGCCCAATTTGACTGTAGAGTTGGATTATGTTTAATGAAAATAAATTGATTTGCTTGGACAAAACAATACGTATTTATTAAAAAGACTCATATGAAATTAATGAAAATATGGTTTTTGGATATACTAAGCTCAGATGATATGTTTGCATTTTACTTCAATAATGTAATGTACAGTAAAATTTTAACATAGTTCTTTTAAAAAGTGCAGATGTTTTAGACACTAAGTTGGGTTTTTTTCAGATAGCAAAGAGGTTAATTTTGTAAATGCATTGTGAAAACTGTTTTGAGAAAAAATAAGCGCTTCGTAATTTTAATACATTCCTAAAATTACTTGTTTGAAATCAAATCGGCGACGAAAGGTTTCTTCGAGCGTTTTGGTTACAAACATGACCGGAATTCAAGCCGAATAGTTCTCAAATTCCATCCTTTTATCTATATTATTCGCAGAGGTGTACATAACCACAGGATTCCCTTACGTCATTAATCTTCAATGCAGAGTAACTAATTGCACCAAACGGGGTTTCCGTCATTGAATATATTAGAATCTTTTACAGTACATTCGCTTTAGGAGTGGCGATAAATGACAGCCAGCAGATTGTGGAAATAGCTATTATATTCCTAGTATTATTATATTATATATCAACATTGTTAATAAACGCTTCTAATAATATCGCCCTAAGGATTACTGACAAAATATTATTTCCAAAATAAAACGTTTTTATTTGGTCAACACATGCGCAAGAACATAAACGATCACGTTTCGTATGACATTATCAACCACCTGGTGCCATCATAATTTATGAAGAGAACACCATATTTTAGAATCTTTCGTTTCTAAAGCATTTTTAAGTTAACTACTGACTCCACTCCCGCAAATAAAAATACTTATATCCAAACGGTTATTTTCATTAGTTCGTGTTTCAATAATGTAAAAAGGAATAAAATAAAAATAAAATAAAAACTAATTGTTTGTTGTGAAAGTTTTGACTGTCAAAGGTTGTGTATGGTCTTGCAGATCATATAATTTGGCGATTGGATACACAAGATTAGATCTGTTAGATTGTTTATTCCTATGACGATCAGTCTATAGCTGCTCATTTCGCAGACCCGCCGCTGTCTGCGTGACAGTCGGATCCGTCGGAGGCTGATTGGAGCTCCAGAACAGGTCACGTACTTCACGTAGCGTTTCACTCCTGTTCGGGGTTTGCTTGCCCCTCGGGGCTTTTTTTGTCCCATCCTTCCTCTTGCAACCCCCCTTTCTGTTCAACCCCTCCGACCTCGCTATTTGGATGAAGTATCTTTATCTGCTAACGAACTACCGTTACCTATATAGGTACGCGTACGTACACCTGAGCCCTACAACCAATGATAAGAAGTTACTAGACTAATCCGGTGAACAGGAAGATAGCAAACAAGCCGCTAGAGTCACGTAACTTATGCCACGGCTCGAGGGGGGGAGGGGGGGGAGGGGGTAGAAAAAATAATGTATCTGCTGCTTCGTTACAGAGATTTTCTTGCCCTCGAGATTACAAGCCTCTTTCCCTTTCCCCCTTACCCTAAAAAAGGTTAGCTTCTTATAACCTGTAAATCAACCAGATAAATCGCGTAGTCTATATTTTGATAAAAATCTACCAAAATAAGCATCTATATTGATGAGAATTTAATTTTTTTAAATTAAGTTATTTAATAGTCACTGCTATGACCAAGTGGTCAAAGTCTTGCTTTGCACTTGGTGGAGGATTGGGTTTTAATCTCGGCCGGGTGCATTGATTTTACACTTGAATTTTTCCTGTTATATCTCCACGTGAATGTAGGTGCATTATCTTTCATATATATTCTTTCCTGCTAATCCTTAGATTAAGTAGTCAATAACCCGTGTATTAATTAATTAACCTATTTATTAAAGCCTCATTTATTTTTATCATACGGACCTCAATTATTTTATTTTTTCCTAATGGTCTCATTATTTTATTTTAGTTTGTAATACTTCAGTGTATTATAAATCTGGTGTACTTTTTTTAAAATATAAAATGCAGGACAAAAAATACATCTCAAAGATGACGATATTTTTACTATTTTATGCTATGGGTATGTTAAAGTAAAGAAGAAATATAGTAGACCTAGGAAAATTAATAGAGGGAGGGAGAAAGATAGTTGAAACACATAACTATTTATTAAAACTCACTTTTAATTGCGAATTCAAGGTATAACCGAGTTACATAAAGTCAAATAATACCTAAAAGAGCATTTGTTTCATTTTAAGTTTCTAGGAACATACTATCAAAGTTATTTCAAATTTTTATCGATTTTTATTTTTACTTATCAATAAATTTAGGAAGTTAGCTGCTAATCACTTCAGATTAATACTTCATTACAAAAGTTCTAATAAGCTGTAGCACTAAAAGCAAAATAACTCTAAGAAGAAAATATTAGGTAATATCAATAAAAATATTTGAGAGATGTATGTTACTAAAAAAGTAAAACGTAGATTCGTTCATCCCCTTTCCTGGTAATCTATATACGTCATAGAACACTTAGTAACATAGACTGCCACTGCACGTGTATATAACATTTGAAAAATAGAAATTGTAAATACAGCTTATCGAAAAAATAAAACTCATTGGTGATATTCCTTGCGTTAACGCTGTTCATTTCAAACATTATTCAATGACTACGAAATAAGTACTTTCAGAAGTACTGCTATGTTAAAAAAAACTGTATCTAATGTTGTGCCAGTGTTTGTTCTGTAGGACAACAGAAAATCACCTAAAAAAACAACAACAGTGATTTCCCGCAAAAATAAAAAATACCACTTATGGGGACCTTAATTATAAACAATAGAATATTTAATCAAACCCTACTTTTTGTAGTTTTGTTTGAACACTTATGCGATTGTCTGATTTTCACTCTAATCATACGGACATCTATCTAATATGAACAGCCTTTTCTTTTCTTCTTATAATCTGTAGCATCGAAGTTTACTATGCGTATGTATATTCATGAATTTATATACTACTCTCATTGGTTTTGTGTACATAGATGTTGCAAGTCAAGAAAGATTGTATCTAAATGAATGTCCTTGAGAACTCTTCCAGGTTCCTAAACACCTCCTCTGGTTCATATCACATTATTCCTTGTTCTCTAGTGACTAAGTGCGGGATATTGGCTGAAGGTAGGCGATATTAACACTAGATCGTTGATGAATGGCCCCTGGGTATTCACTATTCACTCGCCTCTTGATTCATGTGAAATGTCTCTTGATAAACGATTGGCTTTGCTTCCTGTCGTCGGCAAGCAGCGGAGATGTATAGAGACACACACCCCTTTGCTATTTCTCTGCATGATGTGAATGGTGTAGGTGGGGTGACCTATCTCCCCCTTAATATCAATTTTAGGTTTTCGATGCCTTCTCTCACTCTAATCCTGACATATACTGCATTGCAATGAAGTTCATAATTACATTCCGTGAGGATAGGCATTAGACAACTCCCTTTTCTTTAGGCGTGACGGAACCACACAGAGACACCTATAGGGGGGAGGGTGGGGGAACTGGGGCAGTTGTTTCTCGGAAGGACCATACAATTTAAACAAAAAACAAACAAAAAACTTACATTGGCATTTCTGGTTGTTCATAAAGGCATTTTATTTCTTCCGATTTCTCTAACCCATCTCTTTTAAAGGTGATTAGAATTGTAAATATAAGTCTCTTGCAGATTAATAATGAAAGGACTTTTTTTTCTTCTTCTACACCTAACCTATCTTAAAAGCTACATCATAATGCAATAATGAAAGGTAAGATTTTTACCATACAGGGTGGAAAAAGAGTACATACAGTAGCCCCATGGCTTCTTTGGTGCTGACTGACAGCTTTGAAACGTTACCAGACCAAATTATGTATACCTACGCCGGACCAAAGGATCTGTAAAAACATGTGTTTAGCAGCTGTCACTTCTGACGGTCAAAATGTAGATATATACCTAAATATTGACTGTCAGAAGTCAGCTGTGAGCTGTCAGTTAGCACCAAAGAAGTCATGGGGCTACTGTAGTTAATGTATTATGCTAATAAAATTATTAAAGACAATTTCTTGATAAAAATTATCAAGTTAAAAAACTGAGTTTATTATTTTGTGTAGGAGAAGTTCCCAACACTCCACTCACTTCACCAAAGCACCCGAATTATCTAAGGCAGTCCTGAGCCCACACTGATTGTCACACGGTATAAAGCTCCGCTCCCACCTAGGCGAATCGAAGCGTGATATTTTGGCTCACACTTAAGCGAAGAGGCAGGTCACAGTTAAGTGGTTTTGTGTATAAATAAGAATAAAAAAATTACATATTTCTTGCACAATTATAACCAGGCTACATGACATAGAAGACATAATTTAGCAAAATATAAATAAATGTTTGTAAAATATAGGATTCAAATAAATAAAAGTAAACTTGTGTGCTATTTTCAATTTTTTTATTTATTCCCTCCAATGTATTTTCTCTCACTTTGACCTGGTGGTCTAAGGGTAAGGTATCAGACTTCTGTGCTGGGGGTCCGGGATTCAATCCTCGGTCCCGGCACAGATTTATCTGATTGCCAAACCCTTCCTTCACCTCTGACAAGAAGTGTATTAATCACAGCTTGTGAATGTGTGGAATGCCAGGCCTCCACTGTGGTTCGTATCCCACGTTAAATTGTAGGTTCTCCATTTCATCTCACAATCACCCTACCATTACACATTAACGTAAGTGCGTAAAACCCGAACGGGTAGTAAGACGCGGTGCTAATAATAATAATAATAATATTATTATTATTTTGAACACTTTTTCTATCTCGATTGATATATATTTGATGGTATTAAAAGTAACAAACTACTTCACTAACTCCCCCTCACCTAACAATCATTTTGTCCATTTTAAAATCGATTACATTTTTGTATCCTAAGTTTGGTTTATGAAACACATGCATGTATAAAAAGGGCAGTCAGTGGTCAGCCCTTTAAAAGAAGATTTTTTGTAAAAATAAAAGGGTAAGAAAGATACTAGGGGAGGAACGTAAAAATAAAGAGATGTTTGCTGGACGGACGAACATGGCCTACAAAGAAAACTAGCTCTGAACGAATGCCTCGGAGCGTGGGGCGGGAGGGGAGATTTCAGCCTTTGGTATAAGGAAATAAGCCTTATATACATTTTTAAAAGATTGAAGCTATACATTTAACATTTTCTTTGAGTATATGCCTGTAATATATAATGCTATTAACATGAACACTTTTGTATGAAAAAAGATTTTGTGAACGTTTGCTTTTATTTGAACTTTCACCGATATTTTAACCTCCTGGCTAATTTTTATACAAGCCATATAAAATATAATGATAGTACTACTATGTCGACCTCAGTGATCTTAAGGTAAAGTGCTCACCTCAGGACTCGATTTTCGTGGGTTCAAACCCAGCTGAGAAGGGCAGAGTGCAAGCCCATCACCGGATGGATAGAAATAACATCAAACCAATGTTTGGGTTGTTGACTCAAGAAGAAATATTACTATTGTTTTCTGGATGTTTTACACAAATATATTTTTTACGCCTATCTTCACATTTATAGTGAAATCCGAATTCACCATACGATTCCTGATTTATCATCACTTTAAAACTAAATCCACTCTAGCCTGGATTTGAAACTGGTCCGCTAGCAAAAGCTACCGGATATAATATCATGCATCTATTGGCCAAAACACACGATCTACCAGACCATATGTTGAGTTTTTGTCACTTTTAGCGGTCAAAACTTTCACACACAAAAAAAAAATTGTTTTTAATTATATTTATCTTTGAACCATTTTTACATCTGCTAGCTACCAGTTACCACCACTCCTATGGCGAATTGACTCTAGGTAAGTCTGTCTTAAGGGCCCAGTCAGTGTGTCTTCCCTTAGGCGTTAAATAAAATTTATTTTCCAAAACTGTTTGATGAATTTGGAACTGACAAAAAATTATTCAAAGAGAGCGTTTGTTTACTGTCGGGAAATGTGAAGTAGAATTGGTATCTGAGTAAGATTAGAAGCAAATTATTTTCAATCATAACATTTTTTAAGTTCCTTTGCATTTTAATATTCATTGGAGCTATCCGCAAATTACAATATTTAAAGGATACCGGACGAGAGAGGTGAATTTTAAAGACACTATCATATGCTTGTAAATGGAAATGGATAACTACAGTGAAAATCATAAAGAGGGTATCCACCCCTGATATGCTTGGCTGGGACTCAAACCAATCCCAGCGTTGAGTACGCTATTTGATCTTGTTTGTTTTTTTGTCAACTCTCTTGGAAATATTCTATTGCTACCAATTTTCTATTAATTAATATCAATATTTAAAATTACTTTGTCATTTATTTATTAAACTATCGTGTTACTTTGAATGAGGGTTTCTATTTGAAACAGCACTTGCTATTTATTAATTACTAGCGAGCGGATTCTTTGGCACCACAAATGTTTAAAATAGTCAGGCAAATGAGCATTCGAACCATGGGATTTAGGTGCTAGAATAAACAATTGATTTTATTATCTACAGCCAATTCACATCAATATTTTTTTTTAGTCCCACGTCTCACCACTCGTTCCTGGTAATACGCATTACGCTAATACGTAAGGGGTTAGAAAGGTGAAATTTAGAGGAAGTCTATTTGAACTTGCGTGGATTGAGGGTGAAAACCATTTAGTTTAAAATACACCTTAATTCTACCGGAGCGGTATTGGAATATCGATCTTCCCGTCCTCAGAAGTCTAGTCTATTGCGTGATTGGCGCCTTAGATTATGCGGCCACTGAAGCAGTTCACATTCTGTTAACTACTATACAGACAGATGCCAAAGCCAAAATAGGCGAGTTAAGGCGCTAATTTATAAACTAGGCTAAGACCAACAGAATAGGCAATTTTGGCCATTATAAAATTAACATATTGTACTTGTGATTACATGAAATGCATTTAATATCTCAACTGCCCATGGATTACGATCAAGTAAAAGCAAAGACATATAGGAAAAATCCGGTCTCTTTTAATTATTAATGAAACTGCATTTTAACAAAGCCGATAATTTTTGTTAAATACAATATGACTTTGTGTTGATATTTCAGTTTTATAAGAACATGTTATTTTTTTAAATTCAATATAGAGTTAAGGTCATTTTTTCTATCGCTACTTCTCCTATGTGTCGTTCACTTTGCTTAGCCCCTCTGTCATCAAGAGCGGTAGCAATTTCACAAATTGACTAAGTAACTGCCCTCCTCTCTGCCGTGCACGATATATGTATGGCTGACCTTTCCTCCCCGAGACAGTCTTATATTGGAGGGCCACTTGACCTCATGTCATGGGTCCGTCTCCTGCTCTTTCTATTCCAGTAAACTCTGGGCAAAACCCTCACACGATATACTGCTGCAATAACGTTTACACGGTGTTCAGCGACCAGGAAAATTGGGAAATGTCAGGAGATTTTATCTAATTTCTGGAATTTTTATATTTTCACTAAACTTACAATAGTCAGAATAAAAAATATTCTTCCACTTAATGCAAACCCCGAATCAATTTTAGCACGGTTTTATCTGTGGAGTAAACTAATCTCAATTCTCAAAAACAACATTGTGGGTTTAGTGTTGCCTTTACACTCCTCTAACGCGCGTCTTTAGCCAGAGTTGAGTCAGTCATGTGCATGCGCGATAATTCGATTGCGTTATAGGAAGAATAAACTAAAAACGAATGATCCTACAACAATTTTGCAATGTATTAATCCTACACCTTAGCTCAGTCGGTAATGTGTTGTTCTACTGAAATAAGGGCCCCTAGTTCAATTCCTGGCATGGCCTAAAAAATTATCATTGGTGAAATGTGGGTTTCTCCTTTCATTGTGCTGAATTAATGGCTGGGGGGCTGGGTGTTGTGTCTGTCTTAGATTTAAGTTAGCTTATAAGGTGAGGTTTAATATAATCAGTTCGTTCAATAAGTACATAGTAAACACCTCAAATACATACTTACGTATTATGCATGTCTGAGATACATCATATGTAGCCAAGTTTGTGGAAAGATTAGCCAGTACTAATGCACCGTTTCCCAGGGGATGCTCGAATGTAAAAATACTTTTTTATCTCCGTAGAGGTGCTTACCATATCTCGATGAGGTGAGGGTATTATGATAGTGTAGCGTGTTTTACTATTTACAAATTATATATATATTTACACTTAAGGGTACAACTATCATACATCAATATACATGTACAAT
>CABFVX010006590.1:0-10370 GCA_902151425.1 Timema shepardi
TTTAGGTATACACCTAAATGTTGACTGTCAGAAGTCAGCTGTGAGCTGTCAGTCAGCACCAAAGAAGCCATGGGGCTACTGTACTACCAATCCCTACGATATATGTAGTACCCTAGAATGTTGGAGCCACTAGACAGCTGGTTTCATTGTTGCCTGGTTTGTTACACCCCGTATAACAGCTGTGTATATTTACCGTGTATTTTACTGCAAATATTCGGTCTTCAAGGTGATATTCCAAGAAAGAGCCGTCGGCGAGCAGTAATCTCTCAATTGTTCAATATTTCAGGAGGATGTCCTTTTTTACTTAGGACGAACGATGTGAGGCCCCGCGGTAATTTTTTTTATGTATATATGATAATACGCAAACTCCGCTTACCCTGAAAAGTAGCATTTTTAACCCATTAGCATGATATAAACCGGAACGGGTTCTACGACACTGTGAATAAAAATACAAAAATATGTTTTAAAGTATCATTGCGTGGGAAGAGGGTGGGGAAACCATTTAGAATGGAAAAAAAGACGCTCAGTACACACTTGTAAAATACTTGGGAAAGTAGGCTTAAATAAGGGATTTTAAGGGCAACTTTTAATGTGCGCTTATAGGCCTACCGTTTGAATATCCAGTCGTAAGTCCTGTTTTATTTTTTTAAATTTTTTTAGCACCACGTTTTACTACCCGTTCGGGATATGAACTATGGACTAATTACACTATTTGTTTTAAGGGCTAGGAGTGTTATATTTTTAGTAAGTGTACCCTCATTCGCTCGGAGGGAGAGCGTAAAAACCACCCTTAGTACACCCTACCGAGATTCGAACCTCGATCTCCTCGTCATAGGAATACTAGTCTACTGCGAGAGTAGTGCCTTAAACCATGCGGCCACCGAAGCAGGTCTTAAAATCTATCTTATACGTTTGACACATTCGCATCGTTTTATATTTCCTATAGTTATACTTGGTATGTTTTAATAGTGTTTTAAAATTATCTCAATCTTGGGTGATGAAAATAAGGGGGTCATGACCCCCCTCCCCCGTTCCTCTCGCCCTTGGTTCATTACTGCGCTGGACCCCAGCCCTACGAAAGGATGACTCGGCTGGCGTTAGCTTTGCTACTTAAGAGCAGACAGCTGAAGACATTATCAATACCTGCTTTTCATCTCTGATATCACGAGACATGTAAAATTACAGCGGTGATAAGCAGCTGTTTCCGCTTGCTTCTCCCGTGAGAAAGATACACGACCAGTCTACAAACACAGACATTCACACATACACACACATACACACACACACACATATGCATGCACACGAACACATTTCAAAATAAATCGAGAATTTGAATCTGAAACAATTTACTTTAATACTATTCTACATACTCCCCCACCCCCCTAATACATTTTCTAATCGAATAACTTACCCGCTTCGGTGGTCGAATGGTCAAAGGTGTCATTATCGCAATATACTGGATTGCCGATGACTGGGAGATCAGGGTTTTAATCCTGGTCAAAAGAACTGAGGATGATTTTCTCTTAATGATTTTCTAATCTCCCTCTTCGCAAATTTGGGTACACTCGCTCTTAAACTTTTTCATTACTATCAAAATAAATACAATATTTTTCCAGTACAAAAATATAATTTAATTTTCTTCTCGTGGTGACCTCAAAGTTTCTTGAATATCTGTCAATGATATCCTGGAACTTAGTGACAACTTTTTCTGTTAATTTAAAAAGTTTGTCACCTAATGCCGTCATGCTCATGACAGATATTCAACAACTGTTGATATCACCGTGTGGAGAAAATTAAACTCTTTGTTTTTACTGGAGCAATATTTTATTTAGTTTGACAAAAAAAAATGTTTTGTCATAAACACTAAAAAAGACGCTGGTCTTTTCTCGCGTCCCCTTTCATCGCATCTTAAACACAATATTTTATTCAATGATGCGGTATTTTAAAATACGTTTCACGCCAAAATAAAATTGAAATATTCCAACGGAACTCTTTTTAAAAAACTTATAATTTGAGTTTTAGAAGAAAAAAAAGTGTGAAAATTTGAAATTAGCTAATTTTTCACGACTTTTTAATCATATTTGTGGGACTATGAGACCAGACATGATGAAAAAAGGCTCTATATTTTGCCCTCCTTTAACAACTACAGTAATATTTTAATAGGTTCACAACAAAATTTTTTAAGAGATCTAAGAACTAGCAGCGACCTTTCCTTTTTACCTTGAGATAACAAGTTTCATAGTTTTCTGTTTCCTCTTATTAATAATAATAATATTTAGCACCGCGTCTTACTACCCGTTCGGGTTATACGCTTTAAGTACTAATTATGCTAAAGGGTTAGGAATTGGGAGGGTTGAATTAGAGGAAGTGATCCCGCATTTGCGTGGAGGGAGAGTGGAAAACCATTTTGGAGAAACCACCACCCCCAGTTCACCCGACCGTGATTCGAACCTTGATCTCCCCGTCCTCAGCAGTCGAGCTCAACACAACAAGGGCGTTAGCCAACTACGCCATCGAGGCGGGTGTTTCCTCTTATTGACATGATAAAGGGTAGTTGTAGGTGAAGGGCGAAAGGAAGCATAATCTAAGACAATATAAAATTAGTTCTAGAAAACGACGCATACCATTGTATTTTTAACTCGTATGGCCTGACAGTGATATATATTTTCTAGCTAAGTAAGACGGCCGCCTTAAATAACGTGAGATTTGCGGACGTCTGCAACATGCCTCAGCGCTCCGGTAGGCGACCCCCTTAACGGCCGTCATAAAATGCCTTATGGTGGCCTGGCGTCTAAACAGGGACCCCCCAATCATCCAGTCACCGCCACGCGCATTATCAAGCCAAGACATCAATTATAAATAAAAAAATTCTCACCAGAATGCGTGCGGCCCTGCCTCATATACATATGTGGTGTGGAAACATGACGACACGAACAGCACGAACTAAGAATCGACCAAGTGACACGTATTCCAAACTCGCAATAATATTTAATTTATATGTTTACGATGCTCTTTACCTATGTGTCATATAATTTGTTTTTCTGACATTTCTAAAGAGTACTAGTTTTTTGGGTACTCCTTAAGTAGCAGAGATAGTGCCAATCAGATGTTGCGCTTAGGTAAAATATTGTCAAAAACTTTAACATTACACAAGTTTGGTGTTTAGTGGAATTGACACAAAGCTATCTTCTACTAACTTATACATAAAATATTGAATCTTAAACATAGTTGAAAATTCTTCAATATTACATTCTTCAATAACCTATTTAGAGTGGTGCTTCCTTAGAAATTTTTGAAATTGGGATGACCTTAAAAATAATTTAAAGTGCTCCTCGCTTTATTAATTTCTGACAAATAGATGCACCAAAGGTTTTTTGAAATGGTATTCTTCAGTAATTATTTTTAAATTTGAACGTATATAAAAGTCATTTAGAGTTGGTTTAAGGTGGGAAACGCGAGATAAGGCCGAAGTTTTAATATTTTTTTTATAGAAAACTCTTTTTGGTCAAAATAAATCAAATTTTGCTTCTATACAAACATAAAGAGTTTAATTTTCTTCCCACAGTGATATCAACAGTTGTTTAACCTTAAGGTCATATTTCAGCTTCATATTCGATAATTTCAGCGGATTTGAAATATATAGGGTTGGTGGTAGGGATATTTATTCCAGGGCTGAGGAAGATTCTTTCCACCGACATTGGTTATGTCCCTAAGGGCCAGTTTCATAGTCAGACTTAGTACGCCTCAAGTGCGGTGCTATACTAAACACAAGACGTCACCTACCTGAACTTGAATGGAGTGGGCCGGTCTCGCATAGGAAACTGGCCCATTCCATTCTGGTCTAGGTAGGTGTCATGTATTTAGTATCGACTCGCACTTTAGGCATGCTAAGTCTGACTATGAAACTGGCCCTAAAGCTTAGTACACACTTGGGAAGGTTGTTGGAGATGTCTGTTGAGGATGTCTGTTGAGGATGCTGCTATGGTTTGTGCTTTGTATGTAGTTTTGGGCTGTTCAAGAAGACAGAGAAGTAGAAAACGGAGGTGGATCTGCAAAGTATTTCAAAATGGTTCGTACTATGCAAATAAGCTTCCGACAGAACTGAAGCTCGAAGACGACGGTTTTAGGAACTTAACTCGCATGTCCTCTACATTATTATTATTATTATTATTATTATTAGCACCACGTCATACTACCCGTTCGGGTTATACGCACTTACGCTAATGTATAATGGTAGGGTGATTGTGAGATGAAATGGAGGACCTACAGTTTAGCGTGGAATCCGAACCACGGTGGAGGCCTGGCATTCCCCACCCACATTCACAAGATGTCTTGTCAGAGGTGAAGGAAGGGTTTGGTAATCAGATAAATCGGTGCCGGGACCGAGGATCGAACCCCGGCCGCCAGCACAGAAGCCTGACACCTTACCCCTAGACCGCCAGGTCACCCCATGTCCCCTACAGATTTTGAAGTTATTTTACAAATGGTTGGTCCCAACATAATGAAGAGAGACACACGATTTAGATCTGCAATCTCACCTACCAGCCCACGTTGCTTGTCGGAAATGTTGGCCATCATTTGTTTCTTGTAAACCATTTCAAATGGATCGCAAGAAACATGTTTTCTCCCCCGCCGGGAAACACAAAGGAAACATGAAAAAAATGTTGTCCAACTGTTTCCGAAACAAGGGCAACATGTTGGCAAAACAATGTTTCCTATTGCGTACTACGCTGTAGAATGATGATAGTGTTTGTGTGTTTCAAGTGACTTGGACGGTTTATTTGTCCACACCCTTGATGTCTTATTACCAGTGTCAATAGCCGGCGGAATGCGAGCCGTGGCCACACGTTTAGTTATATTATTAAATACATCACATGGCGAGGGACATGCGTTAGGGAGCGGGTAGCGGGAGGGAAGCGCGGGAAAAATATATTTAATATAAGATTCTTTATTTTCTTATTATACTTTTTTTTTAAACATTTATATCAGGAGTGGCGTGGTTTTTTTTCTTGTTGTTGTTATTGTATGTATATGTGAGTGTTTTAGGAGTAAGAAAGAGAGAGAGAGAGATACCCTCTGTACTTAGTTTTGAGAAGTGATCACTTGTGCGCATGCCCCATGCTGTGACTCGTGTCTTATACCAAGGGATGAACAAACCGTCCTTATTTTTTTTCCGTCCTGGTGTTATCCTCATATGAGCTAGGGATGCTAATAGAGAGGATTTAGTGAGAATTTATCTACACAGGGATTAATTACCAAGTACACCCTGGAGGGATTCGAACCTTTACTTGTCCGTCACCGGACAAGATGAGACTGACGCCTTTGCTTGAGAGTCCATCCGATACGAAGAGCCAGACATAATTAAAAAAAAAAACTTACAAATTCTAAACTGACAATTAATTATTTTTTCCTTGGCGTTTTCGGGGACAGATATTTTGAAATCAATGATGGGATAGGGACAAAGTAAATTCTAGTTTTCTGACGGCTAATATACTTTCATGTATTCATACGTCAAGTCATGTGATGTGTGTATCTGTCATTTTTGATAATCTCAGAACCTATAAAATAACAGTAAAATGAAGTAATATGTTCTCTTTGTCGATAGTAAAGAATAATAATTTAATCTAAAAATAGTTTTTTCTATCAGAATATTAATGTAGATGTCATTTTAATGGTCAATAATACATTTTGTATGCGGGTACACATCTTATAAATTCAACCTTCCCTATCCCTAATTCATTAGATTAATTAGTGCATACAACGTATCACCTGAACAGGTAGTAAGACGCGGTGCTAAATCAAAAGTAATCCCTAAGCTACCCTGATAACACTCTTCGCCCCTGTCTAGTAACCCTTCCCATCACACACTCACATTTGTCATACATGAAACCTTGTTTTTTTTGTTTTGTCCCCCGGGCTGAAGAAAGAGTAATGGTGGCACTAAAGTGTCATCCACCTGTTTTACCGGGGTCAAGGGGAGTCCCCCCCAGTCGTAAAACACCACCAGCTCTCTTCTTCTCTGGCCAGCCTGAAACTTTTATTGGTTATTTATTTATTGTGTTTTAAGATTTACCGCGCACTTTACGATGGTTGGTAACAAGAATGTTATTTCAGCACATGCTATCGCAACTTATTCACCAGAAACGTCCCTGCTCAGTTTATATATTGATCTAGATTTTCAATATAGGACATTTTACTTGGCGTAGATCACGCTCTCTAGGACATAAAGCTCAATATAGGACATAACGCTCAATATAGGACACTGCGCGCAATATATGACATAACGCTAATCTTGGCTATAACGTTAAACCTAGGACATAACGCTCAATATATGACAACGCTAATCTGGGACATAACGCTCAATATATGACAACGCTAATATAGGACATCACATAACGCTCAATCATGACAACGCTAATATAGGACATAACGCTCAATATACGACAACGCTAATCTGGGACATAACGCTCAATATATGACAACGTTAATATAGGACATAACGCTCAATATATGACAACGCTAATATAGGACATAACGCTCAATATATGACAACGCTAATCTGGGACATAACGCTCAATATATGACAACGCTAATATAGGACATAACGCTCAATATATGACAACGCTAATATAGGACATAACGCTCAATAAATGACAACGTTAATCTGGGACATAACGCTCAATATATGATAACGCTAATATAGGAAATAACGCTCGATACAGAACATAACGCTTAATATAGGACATCTTACTTAGCTTGGGAAAATCGATTTTTTCATCTATTTCTATTGATATAATTTGTAGTTTTTTTTATTATTTGAAAACCTTTTTATAAAAATGACAAAAACCGTTCAAAACCCCGGATATAAGCCACTCTAGCAGGGACAACAGCGAACTATACTGAATGGCAGTCTTCGTGCTATAAGTGTCCAAGAAGAAAGTTTTTTTTTTTTTTGGTCCAATTGTGTGCACGCGTGATATTTATAAAGATTTTATCTCGCAAGTTCCCTCCCCCCACCCTCTCCCCAGGGTTATATTTCCTTTCCAGCTTGTATCAATCTATTCTGGCTAATCGCCGCCAACATAACTAAACTAACCAACCGATGTTTCCTCTGCTTTTCGGCCCTCCCCCACCCCCACCCACCCGCTCCACTTGCCCCCTACAGACAAACGTTGCCAACTGTAAGGTCTGGACACTACTTGTTCTATTGTCACACTGTTGTCAACCGTAATATTCGAATACTATTTGTTCTATTGTAACACTGTTGCCAACCATAATATTCGAATACTATTTGTTCTATTGTTACACAGTTGCCAACCGTAATATTTGAATACTACTAGCTCTAATTGTCACTCAGTTGCCAACCGTAATATTTGAATACTATTTGTTCTATTGTCACACTGTTGCCAACTGTAATATTTGAATTCTACTAGTTCTATACTCACAATGTTACCAACTGTAATATTTAGAAACTATTTGCCTTGTAATTTCACCTTCTGCCCAATCGGACGATCCATTATTGGAATCCTGTTATAAAGTAACAAGATAATTGATTATTAATTCATTACTATAAATAATATCTAGCCAATTGATCGATGCTATCGAGTTTTACTGCTTTAGAATCTGAGTTTTAGATCATGACCCCCCTCCCACCCCCTTTCCCCATATTCTCTTCACAAGATACATTGATTTGATTCCAGGTAAGGTCGAAAATATTTGCGGGCCTAATCGCAAGTATCGCCACTTGAATTTCTTATTTTCAATTTATTTGTTTAGCACCGCGTCTTACTACCCGTTCAGATCGCACGAACATGTACTAATTACACTAACGGGCTAGGGATGAGGAAGGTTGAATTTAGAGAAAGTGAACCCACATTGACGTGGAAGGAAGAGTGGAAAAAACATGTAGGAAAAAATACTCTCAGTATACCNCCCGACCGAGATTAGAACCCCCGATCTTCTCGTCACCGGACGGGTCCACTATGCTGCGAGAGTGACGAACTATCCAGGTTCGTGTAATTGTCGCTTGTCACTTAAGTTGGCAACCCTGAGTATACACGAAACCAAACGAGCGAGAAAGAGACTCGTACGAAAAGGAAAGAAGTCAAAGTCACCGGATGTGACGTCATTCAATCTCGCAGGGAGGGGCCATCATGGGGGAAGCTGGCGCTAGACTGGCTTCTATGGTACCCGTCCATCTGAATGAAAGTTTGGAAGAATCGAGAACTCAAAACAAGAACGCACTGTGCTATTAAGGGGGACGCCTCGGTAAGCGAGAGATTGCTGCGCAGGACGGTGGTTAAAGGCGAAGGGTGAATAGGGAGAATAAGCTCGGCCATGATATATAATTAGTTCCAGAAAACGATACAGACCATTGTATTTTAAGGTGACGGTAATTTATCGATGAACTAGGTGGCCGCCTTAGTTCGCAATTAATCACACTAATGAGGTAAGGATGAGTATGATAACGTTTACAGGAAATACACCCGCATTTGAGAAGATGGAGGGTCGGAAAAGACTTGCCCTTACCTCTACGGTACCGACAAACTAGAGACTGACGCGTAGTCCGCGTATTGAGGAACTATTGAGATCGTAAAAAAAATAAAAATGAGATTTTTTTTAAAATTTGAGGTAGAGTTACTTGGCGGTCTAGGGGCAAGGTGTCAGACGTCTATGTTGGGACTCCGGGGTTCAATCCTCGGTCCCGGCACAGATTTATCTGATTACCAAACCCTTTCTTCACCTTTGACAAGACATCTTGTGAATGTGGGGAATTCCAGGCCTCCACCGTGGTTCGGATTCCACGTTAAACTGTAGGTCCTCCATTTCATCTCACAATCACCCTACCATTACACATTAGCGTAAGTGCGTATAACCCGAACCGGTAGTAAGACGCGGTGCTAATAATAATAATATACTTTACTTCGTTTCACATAGCTCGGTTTTACGGGATTGTCTCGGCTTTTAACTATTTTTGTTTTGTTATCTTTCACCCAGCAATCAATAATGTAAGAGGCTTAACATTATTTTTTTCAGGTTGGTATGCATGAGTATAACACAATTCGGGAAAATCCCGTATATTCCACAAGTCTAGTGATTATATTCTTTTTGAGTTTGTATCATTGCGTTTTGGGAGAGTGTAAGTGAAAATGCAGGGATATGTTTGATTAGTGGTTCCGAAATCTATTTATATATTAAATTTAATTTACAGTGTTAAAAGTCTAATCATGCCGAAAAGACAGTGCAAAATTAGAGACGAAATCTTATCCCAAATATGAGTAAACTTTTAACTTTTGCTTGTCTTTATTTTTAAATTAAATTATTAATACTGCTGTTTTCTTTTTTGAAGTATGTAAAAGGTATTTATTTAATGTGTCGCAAAAATTGAACTAAAATTATGATACTTAAATGTTTGTTGTTTTTTTTATCACGATTTACCATAGCAAAAATCTGATAACCCTAGCTATAAGCATAGTTTAGCTAAAGTAGCGGGACAATTTGTGCGGCTGCCCGTAACTTTAAGTAAAGCTATTTTGTATCTCATCTTATGCGCCGGAACTTGTAATCACGGATAACAATATGCTTCCGGTGACGCTATTACTCATTAGATAAGAACAAGGTGTAAAAATAGAAGCCAATAAAATATTAACAGCTGTGACGATAAGTCTTATCATGATGTCTGTATTTTTTTTATATATATTTATAAGGCTCTTTTTTAAATGGAACTTATGCGCTCTAGCGGCCGCTCCCTCAACCAAAGGTTGTCATAACATACCTAATAAAACATGTTATTGTTAACTCATTTATTGAATTTATTCTCTTGTCTAAATGAATTTTGATTGGATCGTTAAGATACTAGTTTAAGGCGCTAGAAGAGTCGAGCGAAAATTCATAAACGCTTGAGATTGAGTTACTGTTACGTTACTGGGTGGAGCTGTCCGGCAGTAGGAGAACAAAAAGGGTAGGAGGAAAATACAAATGATAATACAATTCAATTAAATTACATAATTCGGTTCACAAATACCCATTCTACACTCCTATAACAGTTCCTTGGCAATTAGATTGTAAATGATCAACCAAAATACGTGGATTTTTGGATTTTTCAGAGTGGAGAATTTCAAATATTAAACTAAATTTATGTGTTTATGAATGCATAGTCACAGAAAATAGTTTTGTGTTGATTCCAGTATTATTATTATTATTATTATTATTATTATTATTAGCACCGCGTCTTACTACCCGTTCGGATTATACGCACTTACGCTAATGTGTAATGGTAGGGTGATTGTGAGATGAAATGAAGGACCTACAGTTTAACGTGGAATCCGAACCACGGTGGAGGCCTGGCATTCCCCACATTCACAAGATGT
>CABFVX010006590.1:25801-38315 GCA_902151425.1 Timema shepardi
GGTTCAATCCTCGGTCCCGGCACAGATTTATCTGATTACCAAACCCTTCTTTCACCTGTGACAATACATCTTGTGAATGTGGGGAATGCCAGGCCTCCACCGTGGTTCGGATTCCACGTTAAACTGTAGGTCCTCCATTTCATCTCACAATCACCCTACCATTACACATTAGCGTAAGTGCGTATAACCCGAACGGGTAGTAAGACCTGGTGCTAGTAATAATAATAATATATATATGTGTGTATATACTTGCGATGGAGGGGGGAGGGGAAGAGGAGGAGGAGGAGGAATTATTTCTCCAGCAGTTCATGGTAAGTAAGGTCCATCCGCAGGAAAGGGCTAGGATTTGTTTAGAAAAAAATGATTCCCTCTTGAAGCAATGTAAAGATTAAAAAAAAAACACGTATAATTGGGGTTGTGGGTGCCATGAATTTGATAAACACTCCAATGAGCCGCTAACTTATATATTGAAAAGGGATACAAAAAAGCATTATTAATACTTTCGGGAGGGGGTTTAATCCCCCAAAACATCCTATTTTCGGTGCGACCATGCTCAATTTTTATACGAAGGGTCTTTTTTAGAAAACACAAACTTTTTTTTTTTGCAGTCAACATTGATAACATTTTACTATAACATTATTGTTATTTTCTAGGTATTGGTAATCCAAAGTGAAAGCTGAATATCGAATGTCTTGACGTCAGATAGTAGATCTACTAACTTCTATAACTATCAGATATGAAAATTGAGCATTGGTTAGACTGTTTTTTACTGTTTTAAATGTTACCATTACGTCTCACTGGTCACTCACAACCTCTCCGTGCTACACGAATTACATACAGGCAGGATTATTCACACCCGCCTCGGTAGCGTAGGTAGTTAGTTAACGTGCTAGTTTCGTGTTAAGCTAGACTGCTGAGGACGGGGAGATCGAGGTTCAAATCTCGCTTCGTGAACTGTGGCGGTTTTTTCCCCTAAATAGTTTTTCCACTCTCCATACACGCAAATGCGGGTTCACTTCCTCTTAATCCAAACCTTCTCGATTCCTAACCCATTAATGTAATTAGCACTTAAGCGTGTACTCCGAAGGGGTAGTAAGACGGGGTGCTAAAAAATAAAAGGATTATTCAGATATCCAGGTAAAAAGTTATACAGCTTGTAGGGAGGTGACAAAACAAGCATTTCCACGCGATTAACTTGGGGTCGGGTGACCTGGTGATCTGGGAGTAAGGTGTCGGACTTCTGTGCTGGGGGTCAGGGGCTCAATCCTTGGTCCCAGCACAGATTTAAATGATTACCAAACCCTTCCTTCACCTCTGACAAGACGTGTATTAATCACAACTTGTGAATGTGTGCAGTGCCAGGCCTTCACCGTGGTTCGGATCCCACGTTTAAATTGTAGGTCCTCCATTTCATCTCACAATCACCCTACCATTACACGTTAGCGTAAGGGCGTATAACACGAACGGGAGGTAAGACGTGGTGCTAATAATAACTTGGGGTCGGTGACGTCAAAGTTGGCGATTTATGCACCTGGGGGAGTAGGCAACACATGCATCACGCCACGCAAACCAACACAGGCATCCCCCACCACTTCCCTCCTTGACACACACGATGGGTGGTGACTTATGGGTGGGTACCTGTTGTCGGGTAATTCACTGCCCGCTGCTAGTTATAATTTACATCACAATACACTTGCTATGTGCTTGAAGATTGATGTGCTGCATACAGCGACAACTGTGACGTCTCGTAGCGTCGCCATTTGGCGTCGCTGACCCCAAGTTCATCGCGTGGAAATACTTGTCCTGTCACCCCCTGCAACCTGTATGACTTTTTGCCTCGAGCTATGAATATCCTTGTATATTATATCGCCATTTTAACTGTGGTTGCATTAGACTTCTTTTATTTTATGTATCTCAAAAAATAATGGATGGGGGAGATGTGGGGAATTCGGTTATTTACCGAGGGGGGCGTCAGCTGAAAAAGGTTGGGAACCCCTGTTTTGGATAAAGGAGCGAGTAAGTGTGTGCGGTGCATCGTAACATTTATTTTGTTTGTTTGTGAAAATAAAAATCTTTATCCAACCAACACTCCTCGCAGTACTTCACTTGATAACACCCTGAAGATCTGGAAGAAGCGCACTACGCCTGTTTTTTATTAAATCATATTTCGAGTTAAGAGAAGTCCGTCAAGGACGACTACGCCCCCCGGGCAAGAAGTAGCCCTAGGGAGATAAAAAAAAAAGTTAATGCTAAACACATTCCTTTCTTTGTTGGGAATATTATACTCGCGCATGTGATGGAAACAACATCTGGGACTGTTGTGGCTTATTCTATTTAATTCAATCGGCGACTGTCACAGTCCTATACTTTTTTTTGGCACGAACGTTCGTTTTAGGCAAAAAATAAAATAAAAGTTTTGCCGAACTTATCAAGTCGATCCGAGGAATAAGGGCGCGTGCCTTGTTTATTGATTGGTTGTGCGAGGTAGGGTGACGATCCCGGCAACGTGAGTCGCGGTGGGAGGTAGGGTGACGGTGGACAGAGAGAGGGCTAGCATAATATTGCTCCTTC
The DNA here is from genome assembly GCA_902151425.1 of Timema shepardi. Lineage (NCBI taxonomy): Eukaryota > Metazoa > Arthropoda > Insecta > Phasmatodea > Timematidae > Timema > Timema shepardi. The sequence continues at coordinate 28,373 of CABFVX010006590.1, forward strand.
GTAACATAAGACAATTATTTATTAGCTATTCCAAACATATGGCACACCCGGGTTGGATAGCCAATCTACGACTCTCTAAGCGAGGAACCACCGCTTTATATACCCTCCACTGCTTCCTGGCCTTGTCCAATTGGAGAAAAGGGAGCTTCCCATTGGCGCGCGAGAACGTGAGAGACAGTGGCCGCCAAGCGAGCCAATGTAAAGAGGAGCTCCTAGATGCAGACGCATATATCCCTTAAAAAAGAAAATTCTACCAACCCCGATCCCACTCCCGGACTTGACCTAAAATCGACCCTCATAGCTTAGCCACAATCGCCATCATACCTTAAACACACCTTCCCCCAAGAAAAAAAAAATCCTTCCTATACCCGAGACCCAGCGCAAACACTAATAATCACTATTTCTCATCTCACAGTGTAATGTGTATTAATACTCCTGTAATTTCTTAACAGCTTCATTTCATTGGTTTCACTTCATAGGGTATATAATTTCATTCATGAGGTTAAGAGTCACTACAGTGACTCGGTACACAAACAATAAATCAGCCCTTTCTCAGATGAACTAGAAGACGCATATTAGAATGCTCTGATGCACCTTCGAGGGGAGCACGAGAGCAAATTTAAACACGTAACGACCAATTTGTCACACCGCGTGGTTTCGGATACCAAAACAAACGGCTCAGAGAGCATGAAGTGTGGAGTGGCCCAGACAGTAGAGAGGGGTGCGTAGGAGGGACAAAAGGGCCGAACAGCGAGGCACAACAAGCTGTCCACCCTAAAAGCTTACCTCACATAGTTCCAATATGGTGCAGCTCAGTTATAAAATAGGCTAAATTGAGTAATGTAAACAATTATAATGGTTGTAAGGGTGACAAGACAATAATTTCCACCTAAGGAACGTGGAGTCATTGATGCCGAATGGCAGCGCTAAGAGACTTCGAAGTTGTATGCCCCTGGGGGGAGGCAACTTATTATTATAGTTGAGTGTGGTGTAAATTATGACCTTACAACTGGTGCTCATAAGGAATGGATGATTCTTTCAAATGCATGGTTCTCGGCCGATATTAAGAGCGCAGAGCCATCTCGACTGAGGAAATGGATTCACTTCTTATTGGCGAGGATGGCGTTTCTCTTCGTACAGCTGATCCGCTGCAAGTGAGTTGCCTCAGGTTGAACCTGTACACGCCATCTCAAGGAAGCTGTAATGTTCTTCCATTCTGATAGACAACATTGCGATGTCGCTCTGCTACACAAGTTTGCATCGTGTGTGTCAAGGGAGGGAGTGGTGGGGATGCATGTGTTGGTTCGCGCGGCGTGCAGTGAGTGTGAGCTGCCTACCCCTACAGATGCGTACAGCGCCAACTTTTGACGTCTCGTAGCGCCGCCATTTGGCCGACTTGTGAAGTTCATTACATGGAAATACTTCTCTTGTCACTCCCTACAACCTGTATATATAAATATCTCTGTATATGTGTATAGCCTGGACGGGTAGTAAGATGCAGAGAGGGGAAAAAAAACTTTCCTGACGTAGTTAATTAATGTTCGCCTTCATTTTTTTAAAAGTGGCCAGCCTCTTTTTGTTTCGTTCGATTATGAAACACAATCCGTTATTTCATTTTAATGGGAACAATAAAAAGCCATTTTGATTTCATCCAATGTGCACCTGTCAAAAATCACCATCTTCCTTATCTTCTCACCCCTCAAAGAGTTCCGCGATCGATCTTCCGCGCGTGCGCTATCCTTGCCCTCCCTCCCTATTCCTGTACACTCCTTCCTCCCCTTTTACCTGCTTTTACAATCCGCCGCCCACACACACTCAAACAGTCGTGGGTTCGATACCCTTGCCGACTGGCCGACGTCCGGTGGAAATAGCTCGTGTTATTTCGATCATAAATCACGCTCAACTCGGTTAATATGGTTAAGAGAGAGAGGGTAAACTCACTCGAGTTTTCTACTTATGTACACCTGTGGATACAAAATATAGGAACACATTCATGCCATGCCATTTACTTTTTTATTTTCCCGCCATGTTTTAGTTTACATTCGGGTTATACTAATACGTTAATTATGATAGTGGGATAGGTAGAATTCTAGAGGAAATTTACTCGCATTTGCGCGTAGATAGAATGGGAAACCGTTCAAAAATAAACCTCACTACACCCGACTGGGACATGAACCCCGACCTCCCTCTCGTCGGAAAAACAGACCTGACATATAGACCGCAGGTCCACCGGAGTGGATTTAATTCTATTACGACTTAGATTTAAAAAATGTACTTAGGCCTATTCTCTGAACAGATTGATGGAGGAATATTCTAAACGAATTTTAACACAAACATTATTATCACATCTTACACTGTTAATTTACCATATAATATGGGTACCTGATTTGTAGTATAGGAGAAGAGCACACGGTAGCCGCATAAAAAAAGCGCTATTGTTTATAGTCTCTGAGCACCATATAGCAGCTCCTAAGAAAACTTAACCTAACTTAACCCCACCTAGCCTAACACCACCTAACCTAACCCTACCTAACCTAGCCCCACCTTAGCCAAAACCAGCTAACCCAACCCTACCTAACCTAACCACACCTAACCTAATTATTGTAAATATTAATGGGGTTGTTTACAATACGTGTTTATCACGTTGTGTAGTTTTTTTCCCCTGTGCTCTTTTGATCCGTATCTTCGTCCGCTCTTGATATTAGGTCTATCCCTCTTGTGGACTTACGATGATGCTCTCCGCCAATGAAAGGACTGACTGAACAAAGTTTTGTCCTTCCCTCCCCCCTCTTTTCTCTCAAAACAAATGTTATTGTAACTCTGGTGTTCTGTGTCTGGGGGTGTACCTCCCAAGTTCAAACAAGCAAAGGAATATTTATACTGGATATATGCACACAATGCTTTACTCTTTTTTTTTTAATTAGTTGCAAGTCTCCAGTTCCTGTGTTTCTTATGCTAATGGTCCAACAACAACAACAACATCACGTAAGTCTACGTGTCATACTTAGGCACAAAATAATAATAATAATAATAAAAAACCTTTATTACTTGACCGAGGATTAGCTTTGTTGTTAGCGGCCGGATGTTATTGGTGGTCAAATGGGACTGACCTCCCACGGTGTCGAGATTAATAGGGTGTTAAATTGAGATATCTATAAATTTTATATATAGATTTTGATTTTATTAACTAACCCCCATTGGTGGATATGTCACCTGAACTTTCTGTTAGAAAGGAAGGTCGGGGCTTGAATATTATCATCGAGTTATACATATATATATATATATTTATTTATATATATATACTTATTTATTTATTTATATATATATATATATATATATATATATATATATATAGAGAGAGAGAGGCTTTCCCTTTCTCTTTCCTCGCAAATGGGGACTGGGGGGAGGAGACACACTACTTCTTTATTTTATATATATATCCGCCTCTGTGGTGTAGTTGGCTAACGCGCTTGTCGTGTTGAGCTCTCTTCTGCTGAGGACGGGGATATCGAGGTTCGAATCTCGGTCGGGTGAACTGGGGGTGGTTTTTTCTAAATGGTTTTCCACTCTAGCTCCACGCTAATGCGGGTTTACTTCCTCTAATTCAACCTTCCCAATTCCTAATCCATTAGAGTAATTAGTACTTAAAGCGTATAACCCGAACGGGTAGAAAAACGCGGTGCTAAAGATTATTTATTTTATATTTCTAATCCCTACCCCGTTAGTGTAAATATACGCGAGCGGGTAGTAAGACGTGGTCCCCCCCCCCACCCCCACCAAAAAATCCCACATAAAATCTTTTGTCAGTGCAATCCAAAATCGAACCAGGTTGATTTAGACTTGTGGCCAAACATTCTAACCGGGTAGCCTCAGTATTAGATGCACAAAAAAATAATTATATATAGTAAAATCTAGTTAAACCAAATTCCGAAATTCCGGGTATTCCAAGCACATTTTTCAGAAAACGGGGAGGGGGGGGGGCAGTCAAAGGAAATATATTTAATTGGTTAACAAGCTCAGAGTTGTTTAATTCTGTATTTAGAACCATGTCTTATTATCTGTTCACGTTAAACACTTATGTACTAATTACTGTACACTAATGATTTTAAATATTAAAAGGTGATATTCAGAAAAAGTGTATCCGCATTTGCGTGGAGAGAGAAAGAGTGGGAAACCATTTTGGGGAAAAAACCTCAGTACACCCGACTGGGATTCGAACCACAATCTCAGCTTTTCCAATACCAAAGTGATGCTTTAGTCCAAATGGCCACCGAATATTTAATGAAGATTTCTTAAGTAGGTAATAAGATTAATATTATACTTTAAAAAAATACGGTGAAGTGAAAAGTGTTGTGCCTAGTAGCTTAGAAAAGTGGGAGGGTTCCGGTGTGTGGGGGGGTCCAGATCCCCCTAGAATTTGACTTTGACAGAGCTCCCTTAGGGGAGTGGGGTGTCAGATATATATGTAATAAAACTTATATTGATTATAGATACAGTAACATTTTCTAACGGACCACTTCCGAAAAAAATTAACTTTCTACGCCTTTGCTTGCGTCTCAGAGTTCTTGACAAGGTGAGGTGGAAGGGGAACGTAAGTTTTTTAATATCAGTATATTTACGCTATTTATAACGAACAACATTTTTTACCAAAATAAATACAAAATTGGTTCAATCAATACGTTTAGTTTAATTTTATAAACATAGTGTTCTGGACAGTTCTTGAATATTTGTCTTTGTATTTGAACACACATTTTCGATAAATTCATATCAGATTGTCTTTTTTAAATTCAGCTATTTCCATGACAAATTTAAAATATTTCTTGAGATTACTACATGAAAGAAAAAAACTTATTTATTATTATTATTAGCACCGCGTCTTACTACCCGTTCGGGCTATACGCACTTACGCTAATGTGCAATGGTAGGCTGATTGTGAGATGAAATGGAGGACCTACAGTTTAACGTGGAATCCGAACCACGGTGGAGACCTGGCATTCCTCACATTCACAAGATGTGATTAATACACGTCTTGTCAGAGGTGAAGGAAGGGTTTGGTAATCAGATAAATCTGTGCCGGGACCGAGGATTGAACCCCGGACGCCAGCATAGAAGTCTGACACCTAACCCCTGGACCACCAGGTCACCAAGGGAATACAATTAAACTCTTTTATGTTTCTACTGGAAGAATATATTAATTATTTTGGCGAAAAAAATAAAAAGTGTTTGTATAAAAACTGCAAAAAACTCTGGCCTTCAATCTCGCTCCATAAACTCGCACCTTAAGACACCTGACTTAAGCTGTATTACCTACCTAAATTAGATGTTACCTTGAGATGAGACGGGTTTCTCAAGAGATAACAGTCGGCCCCACATGAAAGGATGAGAGATTATAAAGGAATGATGAAGAGAGAGAGAGAGAGATTTAATAAGAATACTAAGGAAGAACATTGTGTGGTCGACGTGGAATTGATATGAAGTTTAAAATAGCGTAATGTTAATGTTCCAGCGAAGATCCAAATAGTTTAAGCTGTACAAAATGAGCGATGTGTTAGGTAACCAAGATGACGGCGGTTTATCTTTGTTTGCTTTATTATTTATTAGAATTTTTGAAAGTTTTGTTTTCAGCATCTGCCGTTATTTTGGAACGTTCTATTAATTTGGGATGAGAGGAAATTCAAATTAAGGTTTGTAGTTTTTTTATAACAAAAAAAACCTTTTAGTCGGAAACCAATTACATATTGTTTCAGTAAATAATTTGGTGACCTGGCGGTCCAGGGGTAAGGTGTCAGACTTCTGTGCTGGCGGCCGTGGTTCAATCCTTGGTCCCGGCACAGATTTATCTGTTAGCCAAACCCTTCCTTCACCTCTGACAAGACACCTTGTGAATGTGAGGAATGCCAGGTCTCCACCGTGGTTCGGATTCCACGTTAAACTGTAGGTCCTTCATTTCATCTCACAATCACCCTACCATTACACATTAGCGTAAGTGCGTATAACCTGAACGGGTAGTAAGACGCGGTGCTAATAATAATAATAATAATAATAATAATAATAATTTTCTTTGAAGCCTGAGAACTGCCATTCCCATAAGAAATACCGCAGTGTGAGGTTATGTCCTCTAGAGTAGGCGGCGCCCTTAAACATTCCTCTGCTTACTGACCCTCCCCCTCCCCCCCATCTCTCACTCTTGTTTTTCTCTTTTCTGCGTTGATACCATCTTCTACCATCCGATGGAGGAGTAAGTCACGTCGGTTTTTGTAGCCCACGACCTTGGTCCTCAAATTGCTTGGGTCCAGAAAGTGAGTGAGAAGAGAAAGATGACTTATAAAAAAAAAACACCCGAGGGTCAGGGATTCTCATCTTGTCTCGTTAGTTTTTTGAAGTCGCGCCGCACCGACAGCGCTAACAAACCGAGATTGCCAACTTAGCTTTTTTTTTCACGCTAAATTTAGCTTCTTTGTTTAACAGTTGGTCTGGTAACCAAAATATTCAAATGAAGGCTATCAAGTTTATTTTAAAAAAATACTTGAGCTTTTTTCAAGCAGTAAATAAACTTTTTTAAAAAAAATAGAGAATCTTAGGTGACAGGTAGGTATATAGAATTATTATTATTAGCACCGCGTCTTACTACCCGTTCAGGTTATACGCACTTACGCTAACGTGTAATGGTAGGGTGATTGTGAGATGAAATGAAGGACCTACAGTTTAACGTGGAACCCGAACCACGGTGGAGGCCTGGCATTCCCCACATTCACAAGATATCTTGTCAGAGGTGAAGGAAGGGTTTGGTAATCAGATAAATCTGTGCCGGGACCGAGGATTGAACCCCGGCCGCCAGCACAGAAGTCTGACACCTTACCCCTAGACCGCCAGGTCACCTACAGGTATATAGAAACTTTCATTTTTCATTCGTGGTTTTACTGTTATTTTTAAGAGAAAAAAAACTCCATGGTGCCATACGGCAATTAAGCTATACCGACCTTTTGGCCGCCGTCTATTGGCGATGATAGTGCCAATTTTTGCGGAAAGCGAGTGTCATATAGTCAGCACAAAGATCCTTCTGGCCGTTATCTCAGTTTCCTAGATTCGAGCCGTTACTTTTTCGCTCGACCCCGATATTGGCTACGAATTTCTTAAAAATACAAATATATTTATTTTGTTGTCAACATTGATAGTATTTTATATATATAAACTTTTTCAATCCATTATGCAGCAGTAAACTAGACTGCCGATGATGAGAAGATTCAGGTTTGATTCTTGAGTGTACTGACAGTGGTTTTCCACTCTCCCCTACACGCAAATGCGGGTACACTTATTCTAAAATATAACCTTATTAATCCATAAAACCACTAGCGCTTAACCCAAACGGGCAGTAAGACGCGGTGATAAAAAAATGCAGCAATATTTATTTTGCGTCAAGGTTTTTTGGCAGGTCATTATATTTCAAGGGTGACCTGACGGTCTAGGGGTAAGGTGTCAAACTTCTATGCTGGCAGCCGAGGTTCAATCCTCGGTCCCGGCACAGATTTATCTGATTACCAAACCCTTCCTTCACCTCTGACAAGACATCTTGTGAATGTGGGGAATGCCAGGCCTCNACAAGACATCTTGTGAATGTGGGGAATGCCAGGCCTCCACCGTGGTTCGGATTGCACGTTAAACTGTAGGTCCTCCATTTCATCTCCCAATCACCCTACCATTGCACATTAGCGTAAGTGCGTATAGCCCGAACGGGTAGTAAGACGCGGTGCTAGTAGTAATAATAATTTAGTTCAGATCTAGCGGCAAATTAATGATATGATTCTAAACACTTCTAGCTGTATTTTGGTTATATGCGTTGGCATCACTGGCTAACACACTGAGATATTATTTTCTCTCTCTCACTCTCTCTCTTTCACTAACTGTGGGAACTTCCCTTGCCTTGTCAGAGTATCAGGCGGAGTTCTAGGCGGTGAGGTGCTGTTAAGGTGAGAAGGAAGAAAGAAACAAGAGTTAAAAGGGGAGTATTTTTTTTTTGTAATTTTTATAGCAAACAATCCTATTAACCAAATAAATGTAATCTTTCTTCAATAAGAAACATATAGAGTTTAATTTCCTTCATCTGGTGATATCAACAATAATTGTTGAATGTCTGTCATGAGCATAGCGTGGCATTAAATGACAATTTACCAAACCCTTCCTTCACCTCTGACAAGACATCTTGTGAATGTGGGGAATGCCAGGCCTCCACCGTGGTTCGGATCCCACGATCATCTCACAATCACCCTACCATTACACATTAGCGTAGGTGCGTATAACCCGAATGGGTAGTAAGACGCGGTGCTAATAATAATAAATGACATTTTTTTTTTAAAATGAAGAGAAAAAGTTGTCATTTATTAAACTCAAGATTTCTACCGTAAAAATATTTTTTTTATTTGGCAAAAAAAAAGTATATTTTTTGCTATAAAACTGCTAAATTATTGTCCACTGCAATCACGTTATCTACACTTAAAAAAATAGTTTGTGTCGTTTTCTGGAACTACTTCTCTATTCTGTCCAAGCGTATACTGCCTCCTCTACAACGACACATTGTCATGTAACTAAGAAAGAGGGGAAATAAAACTACGAAACTTATCTTAAGGTAAAGAAAGAAGAAAGATCGCTGCTAGTTCTCAAATAAATTAAAGCTTTCTGTTGGGAGCCTATCAAAAAATTACTGTATTTGTTAGAGGAAGACTAAATATAGACCTCTTTTTCATCAATTTTTACTCTCAGAGCTCCACAAATATGATTAAAATGTCGTTGAAAAATTAACCAATGTCACATTTTCACACACATCTATTTCTACTAATAAAACTCAAAATATAGGGCTGTTTAGGATAAAAGCTCTCTTTCGACTTTATTTTGGCGTTAACTGTGGATTCCCACGTTCGCCGAAAAACTAGCGCAGAACAGAAACGTGGTCACGTGACGATCTCAAAGCCAATCAAAAGATTTCTGCCTCATCGATGCGAGCTGCACGAGATATTCGGCGCTGGAGAAACAATCAAATCTCAGAATCAACCATTTTCAAATCAGTACGCATGCGCATTTGACAAGGCATGCGCTCTACAGCCAGAAGCTAGCAGACAGCTTCGTTGGCCGTTGTGAAGGGATTTGAAATAACTCGTTAATGTAAAGCTTGTATCGATGTCTTGGATTGTGCCACGACACAGAGCTATAATTTGAAAAACATACATTGAGATAGTGATTATATAATATGTCTCTCTACTAGACAACAAAATATGTTGATATTCAGCTGGTTTAAGTTAGCGTCGCAATGCATCATGGGTGCTTGTGAATTACTGAGGCAGATACTGCTTTTTATTTTCGGCGAACATGAGAATCAAGCTTTACGGCGGTGGTTTCCTTAAGAAATGCCGTATTATTAATATCATCATCATCACCGCGTCTTACTACCCGTTCGGGTTATACGCACTCACGCTAACGTGTAATGGTAGGGTGATTGTGAGATGAAATGGAGGTCCTACAATTTAACGTGGGATCCGAACCACGGTGGAGGCCTGGCATTCCCCACATTCACAAGTTGTGATTAATATACGTCTTGTCAGAGGTGAAGGAAAGGTTTGGTAATCAGATAAATGTGTGCCGTGATAGAGGATTGAACCCCGGCCGCCCACATAGAAGTCCGACACCTTACCACCTAGACCGACAGGTCGCCCTAGAGATGCCGTAGAATGAAGATATTAACCTTTCAATTAGATGTTACCCTTAGTATGTGTAGTGGTTCATTGCAATTTTCATAAGGAGAGCCTATATCTGACATCTAGGAGAAGTAACTAGATCTACTGTCACGTATTTTGTAACTGTCACTTTTAATATATTCGTTATTAATGTCTGGTAAATAAAACGTTTCTAATGTAATCAATTTTGACAGCAAAAAAAAGTGTTTATATATATA
>CABFVX010006591.1:0-38303 GCA_902151425.1 Timema shepardi
CGCTATAAGATAGACACCATACACTCCTTACTAAACTGTTACTGCTGGGGACTGGTGTGTCAGTCGCTATAAGATAGACACCATAAGGGAGCTCATTTTCTGATCCACATCAGTGGGCACGTAAAGGCCATCAGTCTTGCTTTTCCTATTTTGTGATAAATAATAACTCTTTTTCGACTCACGACCGTATGTACTGAGAAATTTTTATCTTGAATTGCTGTCCATTCTCTTTCCATACACTTTATACATCTTTCCTCCCTACCTCATCTGTGTAAATATATGGATGGACTTGATGGTTACAAAGACGTGGTAAACTTAAAACACATAACATACATATCACATAAGTAAAATGCCTTGAAGTATTTTTTAGTTTCTCTCAACCCTTCTGAAGAGAGAAGTACTGTGATATTTAAAAAAAACAAATTTTTTGTTTAATGGAGCTGGATGTTTCGTGATCCCCAGAAACAGAAAAAATTGTTTTTTTCTATTTCCGTCTGTGCGTCTGTATCTCGGCCTAGAGCCGAAACCATTTTACTGATCGGGCTAAAACTTGGTATAGGGTTTACAAAAGTTACTCAAAGGTGTTGTTGAAATTAAGGATAAAATTAAGGATAGTTTTCTGAGGGTCAAAGAGATCAAAAATCAATATCCTCGAAATTGGCTGTAACGATTTTATTAAAATTCGTATTCAGACACTGTTTATAATTTCATTCAACATTGACTTTCTCACTATTTCGGAAAAATTATTATAGGATAGTTTACATAAGTGGGTATATCCAATTTTGATTCCATACCCGCATATTTTCGAGATAAGAAATAACATTGTCATTGCAAAGTTTTAGTAGGTCCTATCATTAAAAAACGCTTTTTTTTATAAATAATTTTTTTCCCAATAGTTTCTCATATATTGGTCAATATTTTTAAATTGGGGTCTAGGAAACTGATTACTATCCTCTTTGGTGAACAGAGTCGCAACCTTTTTTCTTAATATGTTTCTTTAACCGCGTGTATTTATTTAATCTATACTTGGTGGTGGTTTTTCTGCAAGATTTCAAAAATATATATAATTTCGTTTCACATACCTACGAACTAAAGTATGTTCTAGATAAAAGAACGAGAAAGTATTTGTGGCTACACCGCACACTTGATTTAATTATTAAAAAAATACTTTTAAAATCTTATTTTATTAAAAATTTGCAATAATATGAATATATATTTGGAATTTTGTTTATAAGTTTCAGCCGCAGTGGCAAACCCCGAAGTATAATTCAGAATAAATCTTTGTCGCATGCATGGCAAGGCAGTTGATGACTATTTGCGTACAACGTATCAAAGTTACCCTCTCTGTAATTATCTCCATTTGGTAATTTAGGGGAACTTCTAACTGTGGAAAGGTGTACCTTGGGGATACAATGTAGCCTACCCCTACGCTATACATTCTACTCATATTCAGTGCTCAATATTCTAGATCTATCTCATATGATTCACGTTTTTATTAACATTATTTGTGGTCTGAGGAGTGTGGGGATATGTAGGGAGTACCATCAAGTCAAAGTATATTCAAGGTCATCTTCTTGAACAGTTTCCAGCCACTGACTAGGTCTGGTGTATCCTTTCTCCCCACCACAATGACCCACTCTTCTCTGCACTCTCTTTAGTCACCTGTCTCTTGGCTTCCTGCCCTCCCACTTCAATATACAGCATCTTATTTGCCATTTCCTCCTCCTCCTCCATTCATTGTCGCACCACTTTAGTCGTACCTTCTCTATCCTGTCCACACTAGCTTATCCTCAAATATTCCTGCCACCCTCTCATTTCTCATCCAATCTCTTCACTCCTATAGTACCTCTCAGAAGCCTGCGAAGTGAAATTAGAGACTATATTAATTAAAACAAATGCTGTTTGTTTGCCGTGTGAACACCAACATCTTAATTAATTTTAAATATACCAGTTTTACAAACAACCCCAAATTTACATAATATTTATTTAGTGGCTGTGCTTGAATCTATAGAGTACCTGGGATTACAAGCATGAATTGATATAAGTACACAAATTGTCAGAAGATGCCATTGATAGGCCTATTAATTTTGTTTGTTAAAGGCTACATCTTCTGACCACAATCATTCTCTGAACATCATCTTGAAAATCCAACCAATGAATAATACTTTTGTGTAAAAATACTACTCACAATTTTAGTTATAATGGTGGCACACTTATTTAAAGACATAAAACCCTGATACATGTGAGGCTAGACAAGCGACCACATAGAGCCTGTTACAGTTTGTGAGGCTATGTTGTGTTTGTAGGTGTTTAAATACAGCTCATGAGTTTGTTTATGGAGATAATACTCGTATACATTCACTTAGGGAGAGAGTATGTAGGGGCCAGTTAGATGAAACTGCTATCATACATGTTATCGGTACTGGTAGTGACCTAATATTGTGTAGGCCTAGTAAGTGTAACTGGTCCTTTTAAAAATAAAAGTTCAACCTAATTTTTTATTTATTGACTCCAATATTTTGATCCCTTATTTTGACAAATGTTATGAAAACTTAAACAGAATTCATACCCTTCTGAAACACCAAGGGATGTTTGATAAATTTCCCAATATAAATATTTCACAATTGCCAGTGGGGGATAAAAACGTAAATTTGTAAGAACCTGCCACACCATTACATAATACAACGTCTGGGTTATGAAAATATGTCCCTAACAAAATATAGTAATCAATTTTTCATAGGCTTAAACAAAAACACAATTTCACAAAACAAAAATAGAAAATATATTAAACATTCACAATTTCTAAACATTAACATTTAAAACCTTTTGGTGAAGTAACTAAGTCTGTTAAAACATATAGGGCCTTCCTAGACCTATTATTTTGGTAAAACGTCCAGTTATAAGGTTATGATTACACTTCATATTAACTGATAAATAATTACAAATACTCTATATTGTTACTTAATGATTGAACGAACCTAAATTAAAATAACTGAAACCGTTAAAATGATTACACCCACTAGAGTGTATTAATTATGTAATTAAATCAAACGGCAGGACGCACTATCAAAGGAGTTTTTCATTTGGTCGGCCGATGGAGGTGTGATCAATAGTATGTTGCTCTCAAATAGATCCATGCTCGCAATTTTGCCATACGACGCCCAAAGGATGACATGTCGGCGCATTGTCACGTCATAAAGATCCGTGCTTATCTTGCAGGTGTTAAATGTATGATTAAAAAATACATCATAGCGCATATACTTGTACCGCTTGGATGCGATATAAACTTTCAATTTATTCTGCCCTCTGGTTCTATCTGACAGGTCCGCTGTACACGGACCAACCCTCTCAATACAAAACTAAACACGAGACGATACAAGAACAACCCTCTCGCTGCTAGACTTGGCGTGAGAATGACGTGGGGTCGTGATTGATTGGTCGTTAGTGAGCTAGGGGGTGTGGTTCAGGTGACGTCAGAGACGCCTTAGTGCCGAGATTAATCGACAAAAGGCTGGTTCTCCTTGACGCCCTCAGCCCTGTAAATCAAGAGTCGCCGTCAACATGTAATTATTATTTCACTCTCATTATAACAATCGTTTGAAAAAAATATATTTTTACTGCTTGTGTTTCAGAAGTTATGGAGAATTTTCGTCGATTAATTATTTAAGGTGTTGAAATGTAATATAAATATATTTTATTATAAGTTATCTAAATTTTTAAGTCCCCGGTTTTCTTTTAGAATATTTCGGTGTTCACTTTCGTTCGAGGCTAAGAACTGCTTGACAAGGGGTGTCTATGATCCTTGTATAAATAAACAATCTGTTTTGAAAGAGCTTCTCTTCAGGATTACCCCAGTTTATAGGGTGTAATGAATACGAGGCTTTCACGGAAAGCTGCAGAAAACATGTTTTTTTACATAATTTTGAGGAGATACTGTGTCTGGTTGGATTTTGATAGATAAACCCTTCCTTGAGGACCGTGATATCAACAAGATCACCCCCGAGCAGACCCACCAAAAGGGGACTATCGGTACTATGGTACCAGGCCCAGGCCCAAGAGGCAGATTAACAATCTAACACAAATTGTAATATAAGATATTAGATCAAATATGAATGATACTCAATAAAATGGCTATCCCTACTAAGGAAAAGTGCATGCACAGCCCACCAGCCTTGAGAAACTTACTGGCTTTTGTCACAATTACATCATTGGTTCACTAGTGTTGTGCTTCTTTTAGAAGTGTTTGGAAATGTCCAGCTGTTTTTTTTACTGAAACTAAATTTGGCACACTAGGATCAAGTCAGATAGTGAATCAAGTTTAATCTAAATTTAGGTATTGTATCACGTGTGAAACATTTCAGTGTGCAGATTGGAATAGCATAATCTCACCCCACCCTCTCTCTGGATTTATTTCAAGCCCCTTTTATATATACCTAAAATATTAAGCTGTAAAATGGTCTTGTCTCAAGTCTCAAATAGCTTCTAGATGCATCCAATTGTCAAATATTTGTCGAGGAATTATTATTATTATTATTAGCACCACGTCTTACTACCCGTTCGGGTTATACGCACTTACGCTAATGTGTAATGGTAGGGTGATTGTGAGATGAAATGGAGGACCTACAGTTTAACGTGGAATCCGAACCACGGTGGAGGCCTGGCATTCCCCACATTCACAAGATGTCTTGTCAGAGGTGAAGGAAGGGGTTGGTAATCAGATAAATCTTATCCGGGACCGAGGATTGAACCCCGGCTGCCAGCATAGTTGTCGAGGAAGACCACTTCAAATGGCGTTTATAATAGGCATCTAATTTTCTCAACATTTCCAGGGGACGATCGCTTTAAATAACTTCACGAACAATTACATTTCCAAAAATGTTTAAAGGAGGAAAACTCCTGTTTAGTTTAGTTTAGTGATGAGTAGGCCTAATTTTATTCGAATTCCAAATATTTCAAAAATGGCTATAACAATTGTCTTTTAATTGTATGTCTAGAATTTCTTGGCATGACAAGTAGTATTACCTGTATATAATTTGTTTTGGAGCAAAAATTCGTTTAAGAGTAGTTTACAGATTTTTTCAAAAACTTAAAATATTGTACAAAGTGCATAAAAAACAATTTGGTTTCAGATGGTTTTCTTTGGAATGTTTGACTTGATAATTAACACTGTTTATTAAATAAATTAAGTAAAAACTCATTTATAATGTAGTTTACTAATTGATTTTTTCAAAACTGGAGTTATTTTAAAATAAACATAACGATTTGGTACAAAAAAGGGTATCTTGGAAATGTTTGATATGAGAATTACAAATAAAGCAGTAAAAATTACTTGTTTTGGGGAGAAAATAATTATGGCTATGAATAAGTCACTGTTAATAGTATTTTTAAATTTGAAGTTTAAAAAATGGCTTTAGCAATTTGGTTCAAAATTAGTATCAGGATACAATTTATACATTCATACTTGAAAATTGGCCTTGAAGGTTGAATTCAAAATGGGAATATGGGAATCGTTTTTCGTTATTCATAAGAATACGTTTTTATTTTTTTAACTAAATTTAAAGAATAATTTTAGGGTGGCTTACAAATAATTTAGTTTTAAAAATTTGAATGTTGTTAAATATGTTTGAACAATTGGTGTTTAAATTTATTGTGTTTAACAACATTATGTGTTTGTTTTTATTAGTAAGGCTTTTTTAAGGGTAATTTAATAAAACCCTGTTTTTGAAAATTGCTTTCGAACCTTTAATACACAATATGAGAAAGTTCATGCGGTGCACCGTACCATTTATTTACCAGAACATATTACTTGTAAATTTCTCAAACCATGTTTTTTCAATTAAAAAAAACTTTAGTGTCTACTTCATTATAACACAACTATATATTTTTGTTATGATATCTTTACATTATAAGACATGTTTTTAATAAATTGTTTTCTAAATCCAAATAAAATTAAAATAATATAGGCCTATTCAACGTATTTGACTTCTTTTTTAGTTTATCTCTTAATGCAATTACTATTTTTGTTAATGATTAAGATGTTTTATTATTGTTAAAAGAGTTGTGTCATCTGTCCAACTGTTTTGTTTTGGTGACATTATTATCTGATCGTAAAGTTTATATTCATGGCTATATATTATATAACACATTCTTCTTTCGGTTAACAGTGCACATAAGCAGTTTTATATCTGTCATATGTGCGCGCGCATGTGTGTACGAGAAATAAGAGGAGATTTTTATATCACCTTAAAATAAATTAGTCAATTTCCTTCACTGCTTTCTAACTTGTTAAATTTATTATATTAATAGTTTCTGAGTACTTTCTAAATATAGGTTGAATTAATTCATGATGGGCAAATTACTGGACCCATGATTCCTCTGCTATTATGCCTACTCAACCCTACTTGACAATATCTGGTAAACACGACGAGACCCATCCAAAGACACCAAGCTACAACATCGGTTGTCCGCTGTTCCACAAGATTGGCCGAGCTTCCCATTTATGATCTTTGAAGTGAGTTAAATGTAGAAGAAATTAGTTTTTTTATTTTATTGTCAAAAGATGTCCTGACAACTCAATAAATTCCTATCATATAAAACAAGTTTGATGAAGAGAGGTAATCCGACGTTTTGTTGAATGCTAAAGAAAACCTTTTTATTTTAATGGTCACATATTAATTTCCACACTTCATAAAATATTATAACTAGACAGAGACTGCATCGAATCATAAAATCTACGTTTATTGTATTTGACCGAGCACGTTTTGTTGGGAACTCATGATCACATATCAATGTTTGTGACTATTAAGTATCGTCAGTTATCTTGAATAGGTAAATTGGATCATTTGAGCTCGTTTGATGAGCGTTTTGAGGAGAACATTATTCACGGAATAAAATAGCTATAAACTCCATCATTGGACAGGTGGGCTAAATGTAAAGATCGTCCAGTTGGGTTGGCTATGATGACGCGGAGGTCAAAGTTCTAATCCCGGCCGGCCGTAGGTTTTTCTGAATATATTTTCTTAAAATTGTTTATCACTCCCCCTCCCCACCACCCTCACGTAACTGAGAATTAATTTCCTCTTAAAAAAACTTCATTCCTTTTTCTTACTCCATTGATTAAATTATAATGCTTTGCTTATTTGGCGGAGGGGTAGTAATACATGTTGGGAAAAAATTATATATATATAAATAAAACCAGTGTTTCTAGGTACTATACTGTATCGAGTTTTCTTTATTTATATTATGTATATAGTTGTGTAAGATACTTCTAGCAGCAGAACACAATTTAATTAGTTCTGAAAACTAAGTGAGGAATTAGCTAATGCTAACGAACTGAATTAATTTTCATTAGAACCTATTAATTTAAAACTAAGATCTAATTTAACAAAATTAATTGTCAAGAAACATTTTAGATTCTTCAGAATGTTTTGCTAAAGCCTTAGTATGAAAATAATATTATATTGTCTAAGTGAATACAATTTAAAATTGATATTTTACTGACATTAAATCAAGTTCAATATAAGAAATTAAGTATAATGTTACATAATGGACGTTAGTGTGGATTTAGAGTTTCATATACAGTACTATTTATATAACACTAGTAATAAACTTATCAAACCAGGTTAGTGAATTAAGTCTTTCATACAATCTGAAAATGGTGAATTATGGTTGGATGTGTTTCAAAATTATGTTTTACGATATTATTTCATTTATTTCTTGTGCTTCAGTAATTTTATATAGACTTTATGTTTGTAATAAGGCTATTTGTTATATTGTAATGAGACCGGCGTAATAATTATTATATTAGTTTAACTTTAGGTGTATTTGAATCATATTTGCGTTTGTTATTTTTATTTTGACCAGTATTTTAAGTCAAATTATCTCTCTTATATTTCATTGCTAAACATAAAGCTTTTAAAGTGTTTTCCATTGTAATTTAACTGAATCCATTTAATATGTTGTAGTTTCTAAGTTGGACTTGAAAAACTGCTCTGGTTGAATGGTTTGGCAATATTTTCTTTTTGAAGTTTCTGGACAAAATAAACGGCCGGCTCTCATTAAAAACCACAAATAATGTAATTTGGTTTGCGCTATCCCAACGGCGTATAAATCACCTCTAAAGTTTCTGTAAGCTATTGGCTTTTTAATTATCTATTAAAACAATGCCTGCCTTAGACCAAACATCGATATTTATTGTCAAGATCAAATATGTCAAAACTAAAGAGGATATTGTTTGGTACATACATTATTTCTCTTGATTATTCTGTTATATAAAAATGCTTTGTTTAATTCTCTTTAAAAATAACCCTATATTTCGTGGTCAACAAATCCCACACCAGCGAAAGTGTGGGTAAATATGTCAGTTTCTTCTGTTTTTGTTTGCCGGTGATGGGGAGGTAAGAGTTCGAACCTCAGCTCTGCGCACCGAAGTGTTTTTGCCCTTTCCCTCAGTGCAAATATGGCTACATTTACACTAAATTTAACAAACAGCAATCGTTCCCATTATTCTCGGTATGTATAGCCCAAACAAATAGTATAACAGAGTGTACAAAATGAAAACCCTCTAATTTAGTGCTGTTTCAAGACAAGTTTCGTTTACTAACCGCGTCATACTACCTGTTAAGGAAGAACGCATATATACTAATTACACTAGTGAGCTAGAGACGAGTAGGGCTGCATTTTGAAGAACTGTAGCTACATTTATGTAGAGGGAGAGTGTAACATAATTTTGAAAAAAACAAACAAACCTTGAGTATACCCGACCGGGATTCAAACTCCAATCTCCCTGTAATTGAGAATCTAATCTATTGAAAGTGTGATGACTTAGACCATGTGTCCGCCGAAGCAGGTTTTAACCCTAGTCAAGGTTTATTTTCAACAATGATACACTCAACTCTGCACATTCCTTAAGTTTGAAATCTCAGGTTTGGGACTTAAAATTTTCTAAGGATTTTCTTGTAAAATGTGACAATTTTTTAAACAATGGAGAAAATATAAAACTTCCTTGATCAAATTAGCGTTGAAGCCCAGTTCTATGCTACATTATTTTTCCTGCCTTCCAAAGTATTTTAGTAAAGATATAAAACAAAAGAATCCCCCTAAAAAAACGAACATCTGATGTTCCAAAATTGAATAAGCCAGCCTTAAAATAAATGGGATGTCTTGAAAAACATGCTAAATCAGTCCGGAAGTTGTCGAAGGTTGTCGATTCTTAAAACTACAATTATACATAATTTTACATCTCAATTTTTAAAACACCATATCTGCCAAATTTCTAATTAATTAATTGCAATTAATCAATTTGTAATTTTTATTATTATTATTATTATTAATATTATTATTACTATTATTATTATTATTACTAGCACCACGTATTACTACCCGTTCGAGCCGTACGCACTTACGCTAATATGTAATGGTAGCATGGTTGTGAGATGAAATGAAGGACCTACAGTTTAACGTGGGATCCGAGCCACGGTGGAGGACTGGGATTCCTCACATTCACAAGATGTCTTGTAGAGGTGAATGAAGGGTTTGGCAATAAGATAAATCTGTGCCGGTACCAAGGATTGAACCCCGGACCACCATAACAGAAGTCTCAAACTAGTTTTCTTAGTGAAACTTGGTAAGTTTGTTTGAAACTATCACAAATATATAAACACAAAAGAAAAATAACTATTATCACATGCCCTAAATATGTATAGTAATAATGCTTAAAAGTATTGTATTTTTAGAGCAAAAACAAACAAAAACATTAGAACTATTTTCACTGAAGAATGTCTATTTGAAAACCAGTTTGTGACGTAAGTCACAACAAACCCTTTAGGTACTGAAAGGGGTGCTAGTGGCGGGTCATTGAGGGGCGGAGGAAATGGCTTCAAGAGACACAGCAACCGGCCGGTAGACTCAAATTGAAAATCAACGATATTCTCTTTAAAAAAATACAATACTTGATGTGCTGTTTCAGAAAATTGTTCATGTGGAAAGGCATTAAAATATGGTCGTGCGGTTCACTTCCCATTTATGGCTAAATTCAAGTAATGGCCTACCTTTGGGGACTGCACCTTACATAAAATATTATAACTACTCTTAGTAATTAATATAAACTGTGATTATATCCACACCGCTAATCATCAATAAAATACTCCAGTTTGGAGAATAGGACAAAAAAAGTATTTTATACACTTGTGCTGCAAATATGGCAAGACTTGCTGTTGCTCTTAGGAAGTGGAGGACTGGGTCAGACCGTCCCATTCTCTTACCCCTAACCTCTTTCTTTAGGTGTCTCTGATGTACAAGATACAAGTGAATGTTTTATTATTGAACACATTAGAGTTTCACTAACAGATTATTTTGACTTATGCACATATAGCCAATATTTACAAATAAGTTGTTTTATTTACAAGTGAAATATTAATCAAACCAAATTGGTCCCCATTATTGTAGTCCCTTAAACTACACAAACCTTTGGAAATGAGTTTATGGCAGTTGTAATTAAACAACACATTATCAGTTATTGATAAATGTACTGAACATAGAAACATTGTGTTTGGGGCTTTACAAATAAACTTAACCAAGGTAAATGTATGTTGTTTTACCTTAAATATATTGTTTTTAAGGCTCAACCATAGCATATAGAAATGATAAAGTGTTGCCACCTTAATAAGTCTCCGTTTTGATTTTATTTTTCCATTCCTCTTCAGTTCCTGGTTATTAACCGCAGTTGGGATCTTCCTCTGCTTCTCTTCCTACCCCTATTGGGCAATCTGTAGCAGCCCCTTCTATATCAAGATATACCCAAAAAGCATGTTTTTTCCTTTTGTTATAATTTTCCACAGAGTTCTCTTTTCACCTATGTTTCTGGAAACTTCTTTATTACTAATGTTGTCCTCACATTTAATTTTCAACATTATTCTATAGCACCACATTTCAAGCGAATTTTATCTTTTCTTCCCTGCAATGCTTATAGTCCAACTTTCGCTTCCATAAAGAGTGGTACTCCATGTGTAGCTTCTCAGAAATATTTTATTTCTCTCAAAACTGTTTTTGTTTTGTTTTAGAAGCTAGCAGCCGTTTCTTTGAATTAAAGGCATTTTATCTTGGGAAATTCTGCAGCATATTTATCTTTCGCTTCGTCCATTTCTTGTCATCTTGCTTTAAAAGCAGGGCCGCCCAAAGAGCTCAAGGGGCCCTCTTTCACAAAAATAATAAACATAATCTTGTTCATCTTCCTCCTATAAATGTCTAAGGCGTCACACTTACAGTGGGCTAAACTGCCGATGATGAGTTCGGGGTTTGAATCTCACTCAGGTGTACGGTGGTTTTTCATAAATTGTTTTTCACTATTTATCCATGTAAATCTGGGTGAACTTCTTTTTAAATTAACCTTCCTATCCCAAACATATTAACATAGTTAGTAGTTAGTACATAGTCTATACATATAACTCGAACGGGTACCATTGAAACAGAGCGACCACTTATTTAATGTAATCGATTTATTTTATCAAGATAATCTTAAGCTGTATATATTATATAAAAGTTTGCTTCGAAAATGGTTATCCTAAATTAGTAATTTCGTTAAAATACTCTCATATCATTTAATAACAATATTTTGAGCTTTCAGGGGAACGAATTCCTCAATAATATCCCTAAAACTCATTTCTTTAACAAGATCATGTTCAATGCTAAACCTTAGCAAATAGTTTAGTCTATTCTCACCAGTAGCTGAACGCAAACTATTTTTAATCAAATACAACTTACTAAAAGCACACTTCCCCGATGCTACTGATACAGGTACTACTGCTAGAAGTCTTATATAAATGCATATTTGTGGAAAAACAGTTTCTAGACCCTTTTGAAACCAACATTTGAGCAGTTCAGGGGCAGAGCTCACATTTCCACTAACACACAAGTTTTATTATGTCCGTATTTTGTAAAAGAGTCTAATTTCTTCTATGAGATCTTGAAGGTTCTGAGGATATACTGCCTTCAAAGTTTTGGCATGAGTGGCTACAGCTGAGGTGTCCACATCATCTGTTGGGTTCAAAAGAAGCGAGAATAATACTGACAATTCTGCCATTCTATCAGCCAGGCTATCTAATTCAGACAAGAGCAGATCTAATGTAGGAATGAACACCGGCACTTTGAATCTAGTTTCTGGAGAGTCAAACTTGTAGTCAGTATTCTCTCGTTCCTCATGGAATTTTAGTTTCTTACAAATTCATGAGACGTTCAACTCTGGTTTGATTCCGAAGATCGAAGCGACTTATGATTCTGTAAGCAAACTTGGCCAGGATTCTTTCAAAAATTGAATCTCCTCCACTAGGCTCTTCACATTTTGTGTTCTCTCTTCCATGGTTAGTTTAAAATGTTGAAGGACTCTGTTCCAGTCATAAATGCACTGACAGACTTTGTACCGTGTTGTAGTGAGAAGGATGAATTCAATAGATTGCAGCCACTCAATTAGACCCGATACATCTGCTTGGCTCTCCAGTGATATGTTAAGCTCCTCCACAACCCTAATCAAATAATCTAGACCACCTCTGTGATTTTTCGTCAGAGGACCAACAACGTCTACCCTTGCACTCCATCTAGTTTTCGATACAGAGTGAAGAGATTTATTAGCAATATTTTGTAGAATTTTCCATCTCACAGGACTGACGGAAAATACGCTGTAGAGTTTCTGGATATTGCCAAAATAGGTTTTCACCTCTAAACTGGTTTCCATAGCACGTGTACCACAAAGATTACACTAACACACAAGTTTTATTATGTCCGTATTTTGTAAAAGAGTCTAATTTCTTCTATGAGATCTTGAAGGTTCTGAGGATATACTGCCTTCAAAGTTTTGGCATGAGTGGCTACAGCTGAGGTGTCCACATCATCTGTTGGGTTCAAAAGAAGCGAGAATAATACTGACAATTCTGCCATTCTATCAGCCAGGCTATCTAATTCAGACAAGAGCAGATCTAATGTAGGAATGAACACCGGCACTTTGAATCTAGTTTCTGGAGAGTCAAACTTGTAGTCAGTATTCTCTCGTTCCTCATGGAATTTTAGTTTCTTACAAATTCATGAGACGTTCAACTCTGGTTTGATTCCGAAGATCGAAGCGACTTATGATTCTGTAAGCAAACTTGGCCAGGATTCTTTCAAAAATTGAATCTCCTCCACTAGGCTCTTCACATTTTGTGTTCTCTCTTCCATGGTTAGTTTAAAATGTTGAAGGACTCTGTTCCAGTCATAAATGCACTGACAGACTTTGTACCGTGTTGTAGTGAGAAGGATGAATTCAATAGATTGCAGCCACTCAATTAGACCCGATACATCTGCTTGGCTCTCCAGTGATATGTTAAGCTCCTCCACAACCCTAATCAAATAATCTAGACCACCTCTGTGATTTTTCGTCAGAGGACCAACAACGTCTACCCTTGCACTCCATCTAGTTTTCGATACAGAGTGAAGAGATTTATTAGCAATATTTTGTAGAATTTTCCATCTCACAGGACTGACGGAAAATACGCTGTAGAGTTTCTGGATATTGCCAAAATAGGTTTTCACCTCTAAACTGGTTTCCATAGCACGTGTACCACAAAGATTTAACGTGTGCGCACTGCATGATGAAAAATAGACTTGAGTACTATTTTCAAAAATTCTTGCTTTAACACCTTGAAATTTACCTGACATGTTAAAAGCGTTATCGTAACCTTGTCCTCTTTATTGTGCTAGCTCTAAGTTACAATCTTCTAAGACTTTCTCGATCTGTTCTACAATATATGCAAATTTCTTCTTGTCAAAGTCTATCAGCTTGATGAATCTTTCAAAAACCACCCATGCTCCGTTTCGTTTTATTACATATCTGAGAACAAAAGCTAACTGCTCTATATGTGATACATCAAGTGTGCCTTCAACGATAGTGGTATAATATTTCTTATGAGTACAATTGACGGATTGGGAAGAAAATACATTTTTAATAATCAATATTTAAACAAGCTTGTATTTACTTAAACTACCTTAAATACCAGGGATTAAGAAAATAGTAAAAAAAAATCATGCTATTCACTTTTATAAAATAAAAGTTGTTTGTGTGATCGGGGCCCCCCGCTGAGTGGGGGAAACGGGCAAACTGCTCCAGTTGCCTTCCCCCTTTATAAGCGGCCCTGCCTCTAAGTAGATACATTCACTTACTTCCTCCATGACTTGGTTCTATATCATTATCCGAACATATATCTTCTCATTTTTGTTGCATACCATCACATTTGTTTTTGTGGCGTTAATCCTCATTGTAATCATTTACCATAACATCTTCCATTTCTTTCAATATCACTGTAAGTTCTTATGGGAAATGTATTGTTGTGCTCTTTCGTGAACATAGATGTTATTTTTTTCTAATATATTTCTGTAATGTTGTGTATTATTTCTCTTATAATACTATGTTCCTGCAGCAATGTATGTTTTTACGCTTCACATATTTTACAAGTTGTGATAAAGTATCTTTATTTTTCATGTAAAGTAGCGGGATAGCCTGTGAGATGGTCGATTTTTGTTTATCCCTGTTCGTAAGATTGCTAAACATTTATTGATTCCCTTCTTTGTCTAGAAGCGAGATTATGTATGTTGGGATGTGGCTGACTGTACACACAAGCGCACGCGCGCGCACACACAAGCACACACTCTTATGTGCTGCACTACCGGCTTTTATATCCCTTTTGACGATGTGTTAACTGGTCCGGTCCCCAGTGAGCCATATACTCTCCGGCATGGGATTGTTATGCACAATTACATCCTAGACATCTTAATAGCGTCTACACGGACGATAACTTCATTTGGAATTGACTGACACAAATATAGAGCTACACTCTGCTCGGAAAGGTTCTTTACTGCTAAGGCCAGGAGTGATGTATAATTTAGTGTGATTTGTATATTTTGAAAATAAATGGCACGAAACTCCGCACGGAATTTCTCACTTCATTGTTTAAAAATGGAAATATTTACTCAAAACTAGTCATATATGTGAAATGAATAATAAACACATTCAAACCCAAGCAAAAATTGTGTTATAATTACGCGAAAAAACATTTTTGACTCCCAGATTTAAATTTTATGATTTTATTTTTAAGGAATTAAAGTCTTCACTAGTATATTTGCACCAAATAAAGATCGATATTGAGTCCAAAAGGGTCAACACTTCGTATTAAAATTTCGACTTCCGGTTAAAATTTTCAACTTTTATCATGGGTTATAGGCCCTATATTTTATGGCTATAGCGTTGTTATTAAATTCTTCCTTTATAAATTTAGACCAATAAAAAGAGTAAATATTGACTATTGAGTCTAAAATGATAGATCTAGATCATTGCTGTAATAACATCTTCACTAAGAGGTTAAATAAAAAAGAAACTAAACTGTATGAGAAGCTTACTTATCTACTTAATCTATGCAATTAGATAATTATTGCGGTAAAACTTAACGAGCATTTCTGTACAACTAAAGCACAAAATATTGTATTAATATATTTGCCAATATCTCCAAAACTATTGGTTTTATAAATATATATTTCAATAGCATTTTTTAAATTTTTTTAGTAGTACTACAATTTTGTATTGATAAATTATTTAGTATCTCAAATATTTGGGAAGATAAGAAAATTTTTGCTTCTGTAACGTACCATAAAAGTCATTTTTATAGTAAAATGGGTGACCCGGTGGTCTAGGGGTAAGGTGTCAGACTTCTGTGCTGGCGGCCCGAGTTCAATCCTCGGTCCCAGCATAGATTTATCTGATTACCAAACCCTTCCATCACCTCTGACAAGACATCTTGTAAATGTGGGGAATGCCATGCCTCCACCGTGGTTTGGATTCCACGTTAAACTGTAGGTCCTCCATTTCATCTCACAATCACCCTACCATTATACATTAGCGTAAGTGCGTACAACCCGAACGGGTAGTAAGACGCGGTGCTAATAATAATAATATAGGAAAATGAAAATAGCCATTTTATTTATAATTTTAATCAACACCTAGATAATAATTTCGATCAAAATCTTTAGAGGCGAGTTTGAGAAAATCAATTTTTACTCTTTTTGCCCTTTACTACTAAACTACTCTTAATTTTAGGGTTAAACTGACACACAGACAGATAGTATTGCAAAAACAACTTTTTAGGGTTCGGTGGGTCATCAACGTCTCGGTTTATTTTATTTTATAAATGCAATAAAAATCTTACTCTTAGTGTTTGAAAAGTTAAAATATATATAGATATTTGAGTTTAGATTGAAAATGATTGGTTTTATAATGTGTTTCAAACAAAATTTTTGTATTATAAATAGATATACACATTTTTAATGATAAGTAATTTCATATTTCAAATAGATTCGGAGATATGATTTAAAAAAAAAATAGAATTTACGCATTAGACTGGAACCCTTAAAGTGATTTTGCCGAAATATTGACAGTATCCATTTTGTTAATAATATTGATCAATACCTAGAAATGAGATTTAATCAAAATCATTAGAGCCGATTTGAGAAAAAATATTTTGTCTTTTTCCCCCTTTAATTACACTACCCTTAATTTTAGCGTTGGGTATCCAATTCCAAAAACACCTCGATGCAAACCTATTAAAACCCTAGATATCAAGTTTTAGCCCGATCGGTAAAATAGTTTAGGCTCTACTCAAATGTACAGACAGACAGACAGACAGAGGGACGGATGGATGGATGGGTGGGCGGGTGGGTGGGCAGGCAGTCAAATATTTAAAATCAAATTTTTCGGATTTGGGAGGGTAGGGTCACTTAACTTCGACATTCATCCAAATCTCGAGTGTTTTTTTTTACGATCACAATACGTTCTATACCTGTAAGATAGCGAGAAAGTAAAAATAGAAAGATGTTTGTAGAAATCTAGGAGAAAAGCTGAGTCATATTTATAAGAACCTTTGAAAATATATCTTAAAATGTTACTTTGTATTTGTGAGTATTGCAAAAGGCGTCTTCTATCTGCCTAACTGGGCAAGTGGGATAAGGTGTCATCCTCGTCTAGTCTGGTTTGCTGGCTGTTGTGAGGTTGGGGTTTGAATTTTGTCTGTGTAAACTAGAGGTGTTTTTTCCTCAAATGTTTTTAATTCCATCTTTCCAAGCAAATGTGGGTAAATTTTTTTCATTTCTCCCTTTATCACTGATAGCTTAAATATGCGTACAGTCCAGAATAGTAGTAATACGTGGTCTCTCTCTCTCTCTCTCTCTCACACACACACACACACACACACACACACACGCACACACACACACAATATAAGTCTGACGCCTTTGTTCAGATAGTTATCTATTTGACAAAGTGGCACATACAGAAAATATGGCTTGATGAATGAATACATTAATGTTTCTTAAGAATGTTCTGCACATCTTGATGATTAAATATGGTTTCTTATATAAAGATTGTATTTAGTTAGTCAAGTTTAATTTTGTTTTAAATTAAACATATCTAGGTACTCTATATTATTCAGATGATGGTATTATTTTGAGAGTGGTATGGAGGTATACCTCTAAATTACGCGCTCAGCTGGACTAGGGCTCAGCTTCAATTCACGATTTGTTGCTCCCGGATGTCCAGTTACAAGTTGAACCACCGTCGTTTTGTAACAGGACTGGTTATGTTGCTCTGCTCTCATCAAATTCTTTTAATACCCTTAGCTTACATGTTATTTCTCCTAACAACGAGATGTTTTATTATTTTAATTATCCAACACTTGAAAGGCTATGGTAAGATCTAACGATTATAAATTGAAATGTTTTTAGCAGACATGGAGATTTTTTACTATTCTCTAGTCTGGATGTGTTGCAACAACACAATAATTATTATTTACACAACCATCATTCTCAAAAGGGGGTGTCAACGTTGCTATTAAAGGCACTGCTATAGTCTGATGCGCAATCAGCAGATGAGGTATAAGCAATCACTTCTACAAATTGAAAGAGCAAAACTCTCTGATCGAAATGATGAGACGATAGAATCTATTTCTTGACGATTGGGTGCACTGTGGCAACTATGATTACATGCCTATGTGTATGTATTTGATAGAGTCAAGCTATCCACATGTATACAGACAGAGTATGAATGGACAAGTGGTCATTCATAAAGCACGTAATGTTTTTTTTTACTTCTTTAAGCCCCCTCCCCACCCCATCATTACCACCACCTCACCATTCATTAAACACTTAGTAGACCTTTGGCCTTACTCTTATAAACCCTTGTTTAGTAACTTTTCACCTCAAAAGTGTGTGTTATTATTTCATAGGGAGGCTTTTGTGCTATTAAAAGAGGGACTGAGATTTAAAACAACTCAGAATCATATTTTATCTATAAGTTTGTTTACTAACGTTGAGATCTTGAACAGTTAGATTAATATAGTTTTGTCAACCCTAGAATTTAAGTGTAAGATCTATGTTACCTAACACTGTGATGTTTCCACTCTCCCCCATGTTGCACCATATATACACTAGAGCTGCCTCTTCCATCTCACATCAGCGTTACATGTCTTATGTATGACCCCGAAGGCATAATTTATATGAAAAGTATCCATATTTATATAATAAGAGAGTTTGAAACCATTTAGGAAAAACTACCCCCATTACACCTGACTGAGATTCGAACACTGCCCTCAACACTTGCTCCAGGAATGTGGATACAATCATTCCTCCATTCTTGGTTAATTTGTTTTGATAGTTTCCGCGTAAGTTGAAACCCGTGTAAATATATTGGTACTTAAATACGTGTTATTTTTAACAACCCGCTTTGGTGGTGAAGTTGGCTAACGCGCTAGTTTTATGTTTAGCTAGACTGCTGAGTTTGGGGAGATCGAGGTTCAAATCTTGGTCCGGTGAACGGGGGGTGATTTCTCCTTTGTGGTTTTACATTCTCCCTCCACGAAAATGTGGGATCACTTAATCTAAATTCAACCTTCCCAATTCTTAACCCATTAACGTAATTGGTACTTAAGCCTATAATGTGAACGGATAGTAAGACACGGTGCTAAATATGTTTAACATTTTGAATGATGATTAAAGCTAAAAAGATTTTGCTTGGGATTATTTTTATATAAAATGCAACTTACAATCATGGTAGAAACAAACAAAATGCTGATGACGCTTTCAACTATTCTTCATCTCATTATGAATGCCATCTATTATGTTTAGAGTGGAGATTGATAGATTACACTGCTAGCTTTAAGTCCTCTTACACCAATTTCCAACTACCTTAAGCAGCACTCGGGAAACAGGCGAGATATTTTTGTTTTCTCAGCCAATAATTGTTTTTTTCTTCACTACTATTCTTTAATTCAGTATTCTTGATGACCTTTAATAT
Source organism: Timema shepardi (assembly GCA_902151425.1). Taxonomy (NCBI): domain Eukaryota; kingdom Metazoa; phylum Arthropoda; class Insecta; order Phasmatodea; family Timematidae; genus Timema; species Timema shepardi. The sequence goes on from CABFVX010006591.1 coordinate 19,361, forward strand.
TCTCGTTGATATATAAAAAAGTATTCATTTAAGCCCTATTAAGTACTTAGTAGGCTATAACCTCAATAAAAACCTTAAAGTTATATTTATAACAATGAAAATATTTTAGTAAGAACCTCAAAAGTAAAAATGTTAAATGTTGAAAACCATTCAAAGCTCCCTTGAACACCTTATAATAAGTGTTAAGACTGTTACAGTTTTCTCAAACACTGTGAACATGTGGCGACGTAAGAGTAAAACAAAATATGGATGACGCTTTATTATCGACATAAATAAATGTAGAACTGGAGTTTTGATGCTGCGGCATCAGGGATAACACGTCTCCCTGCTGCAACGTCAGCAGAGTTCCAGTTCTCAACAAGGAGTCCTCTAGTTTCTTGTTTCTCCAGACATTCAGGTTCACGAGTCAATATATTAAATTATGAATACAATGATCAGGTGCGAAATCGTCAATCGTATTAGGGGTAGTACAAGTAGTACAAAATCGTACAGACGGTTCAAGTTCTGAAATAGTGAAGATCAACTCTATTTCGCTTCGACTTCGGCACCCAAAATAACTTTCATATCTTCGAAGCAAAGAAGAAAGTTTCTATATTTTATAAACATATTTGAGATATTTCACTAAAATTACATGTCAACATTTAATATCTTATGACAATTACGAAACATGATTTTAGCACCGAATCGAAATCAAATGACATATGTAACGGATAAATTCAGATATGGCAGTATAAAATTATATAGTATAGTTTGTTTTTCTCTCACCTTTGAGGGTTGGCTTGGATTCTGTGGAAGGGGCCATGCCATGGGATCTGGGTCTCCTCCCATGGAAACATTTTAAAACGTAAGCCTTGACAATGACTTTTTCATGCCATTCTGGACGCCAAGAATTAAGATATGAAATAATAAACATGAATTATACAAGACATAGACAGTTAGACACTAACCAATTAACTTTACTATAGTAATAATCATTCTTATAAGCATTGAAAAAGTACATTTCTTACAGAAACAAATTTAAATCCTTACAACGTTTCTACATTCAACATTCCGTATTTATCTGATGAGTGGATTCTTTCCAATAAACCAGGATTTTGTTTAATTAGTTTATAAAATCTGTCACAAGAAAGTCCATTGTTACATTTGAGTGAAAGCATATTCTTTAGAGTATCGATGTTAAGCTATTATTTGTTTTCAGCTTACATGTTATTCATCATAGTAAAGTACTCTTTCTACGGCATGTTTGTTCCGGGTAGACAGAGAGCTAACTCAACCAGCAGTTTCACGTTTCCAACAGGCATGTATCTGTTGTCAAAATGAGCAAATATTTCCACCCATCACTGATCAACCGCAGTCTTGAGGTTACTCCATTCTTACATTTTTTCATTTGTTACTAACTTTGTCAAATAAGTAATTTCACCAAATAGTTTGCTGTCATCAATAAGTATGTTACTGAATTTACTAGTTGATATTACTACTCCATCTAACACGTTTTACCATGATGGGATTTCTTTTAAAACCACACAAAATCTTCAAAATGACAAAAAACTTAAACAAGTGCCATAAAAATTAGCTACAGTACTCGTAGGGGTTTCCTTGTCATCTCCTTTGGCTTCTTGAACTTTCTTAAAACACGAACAAAAGAAGATAGCTAAAATACTATTCTTCCACCTTTCTTCGTATTTTTGACGCAGCTACAACAACATTAAAGTCACTTATACTGCATTAACATGTTGTCCTTCAACCTATAATACTATCACATCAAAAAGCGACGCTTGACTATGTATGAAGTACAACCACAATTCTGCTCACGGATTATTAAACAATTCCCTAATAAGCCTCTGATACTTTCTATTAGCCAGAAGTAGTATTTAAGTGCCTCAAAAAGCACTAGTATTTTCTGGCAGTGGATATTAGTGTCAACAAACTGGTCTTGCTGTAACCCAGGAGTGTTTGATACTTAATACTGGCTTCCTAGCAAAACTCTTTAAATGCATCAACCCGAACAGTGTCCATGTAGAAGTGAGAATAAATGTTAATGATCACAGCTTCTACAACAATAGTTACACCATCTGCTGCTATCTGCACTGTGCTTTTGATGATATGAGCTGCACAGCCAATGCACACACAGTCCTGTTTGATTGCTTCCTTAAGGTGAGATGGAATGAGACTCAAGTAAAGGTAAAGGTTTTGCAGTTTTTCTGGCAAAACTTTTTTTTTGGTCAAAATAAATAAAATACTGCTCCAATACAAACATAGAATTTTTTTTTCACATGATGACCTCAAAATTTCCAGAATATCGGTGAAGAGTGTTCTGGAATTTAATGACAACTTTTTATCATCATTTAAATAGTTTATTATATATTCCCATCATACTCATAACAGATACTCAGAAAGGGGTGATATCAACATATGAAGACAATCAAACTCTTTGTTGGTACTGGCACTATTTTATTTATTTTGGCCAAAAAAAATTTACAATTAAAAGTGCATCCCACTCCATTCCACCTTAAGTTTGAAGTAAACATTTCTTTCTCCTGTACGGGCGGCACCTCCAAAATTAGTGTTTGTATTGTCAGATTAGAAGCCCTCAACTTTTCTTGATAAGTTTTGATTTCTCAAAACATTAACTAAGTACTTGGTGATGATTTATGATGTTTATAAGGGTAGTGCCTGCATTTCAAATAGCTTTACTTGAACACCGGCACTTACGTCAAAATATCTCACTAATTTTGGAAAGAGATCAATGTAAACTGAAACAAATGTTGGCTTTACCAAATCAGATTTTAGTAATTTTTCCACCAAAGGGGCAAACAAATTTACAACTAAAACTTCAGTTTCTTGGGCGCACATGAACATTTTGGCTCTAATAGTTTTTGTATGAGCTTTGATTTGCAGTCCATCAGCCTAAAAAACTGGTTGTGGCAGACTGTGATAAGACAGCACCTCCTCGGCTGCAGCTAATTCAGTTTCCTTCGCACCAAATGTTTAAGTTTTCAAAAACCTTGTCATTACATTTGATGACGAAGCCGCAGACAGCTCTAACTTGTGTCTGTCACTTTTAATATGCTCTGTGATGTCAAATCGTTCTCCTTGCGAAACTAAAGTTCGCGCCACAAGTCTCACAGCGAACATCAGAATCATTTTTAGTTATTTTTAATGAATGGAAAACCTTTTTGACAATTCGCAATTAGACTTAAAAGTGCTATTAGGCATTGTAGTGTTAACTACGAACTATACCAGTAGTTTTCAAACTGTGGTCCGTGGTGGTTTGCCACGTGCTCCACACATAGGACTACATGAACATGAAAGGTATGAAGCAATCGTTTTTTCTTTCTAAAACTGTCTCTAATAGTTTAAATATATACTTTCAAAAATAAGTTATCAGTAATCTGCCCTCAAATGATATTTATTATACTATATTTAAAGACTTCCTAGATATTCATTTTAAACAAAATTGTTATGCCACTTTACGTAAACTTACAATAAACTATTTTTTTTATTTGAGGTTGGGCTTTAAGGAAAATCAAAACAACACCCCAAGGACAGACAAAATTGTTTTTGGGCTATGGGGCACATAAAACTTCAAGATTCATCATATTCTTTAGGTAGAAATTTTTCACAGCTTCAAAATTATTTATTTTCATTAGAAAGTAAATAAAAATCAATAAAGCAAAATAGTACAATATTGACAGGCCAACTATACCCTGTTCCACAAGTGCAGTTTAATCTTAATTTAAAGATCACACATTCATTTTTTTTTTATTTGTGTTATTTCAATAATAATAATATATTTCAAAAGTGACAGACAATATGACATGACTTGAAAGCAGATTTGTTACCAAATGCTAGATAAGGCTCTTATTAAAATAAATGGTACGGCACACTGCACAGACTTTCTCTCTATTTCTATAAACTCGTAATATTTCTGAACGGAATAATGTAATAAAGCAAGATTGCCGTCAAGATTCATCAAAATTTCTGTTTTAAATATTATATTTTTATTTAAAAAAAATTAATGTCCTCATTTGTATGTTTGGACCAATAAAAAAGATTAATATTGGGTCCACAAGGGTCAACACTTCATATTAAAATTTCGATTTCCGGTTAAAATTTACATTTTATTAGGTGTTGCACATCTTCAAGTCATCGCATTGATATTTAATTATTCATTTATACATTTTGACCAATAAAAAATGTAAATATTGACTATTGAGTCTAAAATGGAGATAGATCATTGCTGCACTAACATTTCTCCTAAGAGGTTTAAGGAAAAATAACATACATTTTTTAGATACTTACTTATATTTAATTACTCTATGGCATTGGAGAATTATTGCGTTAAGACTTAAATAGTGTATCTTTACAACTAAAGCTCACAAAATAGTATTAATATATTTGCAAATATCTCAGAAACTGTTGCTTTTATAAAAATATATGTCAAATAAAAGTTTTTTATTTCTAATAGTCCTAAGAATTTTGCAATGATAATTTGTTTAGTATCTCAAATAGTTGTGGAGATATGGAAATTAACGCTTCTGTAAAGTACCCTAAAAATCATTTTCATGGGGAAAAGAAAATAGCCAGTCTTAATGAACGCCTAGATACGAATTTTAATCAAAATCGTTGGAGCAGATTTTGAGAAAACCTATTTTTTCTCTTTTCACCCCTTATAAAACTACTCTTAATTATTAAGATTTAATAGACACACAGACAGACGGCATTGCAAAGACAATTTTTTATGGATCGGGGGGTCATGAGACGTCGACATCCATCAAGATTTCAGGTTAGATTTTTTTTTACGGTCGCAATACTTAAACTTTAATGTCAAAAAGTTAAAAAATATATATAATTGCGTATAGATTGAAAGTTATTGATTTTATAAAAATATTATTCAAATAAAATATTTGTATTATAAATATATATACATATTTGTAATGCTAAGTAATTTCCTATCTCAAATAGTTTCGAAGATATTATAAAAAAATGTTAATTTACGCATCAGACCGGAGCCCCTGATTCCATTTTGCCGAAATATTGAGAGTAACCATTTTGCCGAAATATTGAGAGTATCCGTTTTGTTTGGAATATTTATTAATGTTTATAAATGAAATTTAATCAAAATCGTTAGAGTCGATTTTGAGAAAATCGACTTTTTCCCCTTCAGTAAACTACCCTTAATTTTAGGGGTTGATATCCCATTCCAAAAATCTCTCGGGGCAACCCTATGAAAACCCTAGATATCAAGTTTTAGCTCAATCGGTAAAATAGTTTAGGCTCTAGTTGGAGGTACAGACAGACAGACATACGAAAATTCAAAAAACACTTTTTCGGATTCAGGGAGTCATGAAACGTCAAGATTTATCAAAATCTCGAGTTCGATTTTTTTGACGATCACCATACGTTCTCTACCCGTAAGATAGAGAAAAAGTAAAAATATGCTGTATTTACTTTTTAATCGACAACCTCCATAAAGAATACACAAAACACTACAACTTACATAACTAATAAGCAATCAACAACACACAACATATAGCAGCGATAATGAATAATTAAGAAACATTCAACGTGACACGCGAGCAGGCTACAAACTAATGTTCACGAGACTGGCCAAATAGCTCCGAAGCAGCGGGGAAGTTGATAGCTATGAGATCAAGGGGCGAGGGCATGACAAAGGTTTTAATTGTTTGGCTATCGTAGATGGTCTACACACGCCAACAATATTGTTCCAACGAAAATTTATAAATATTTGAAACTATTGTTACCTTTTAATATATGTTCATTTAATTTATTAACGGCTTCAGAAAAATATAATTTATTTTCATCCAAAACGGGACAACTATTTGTCCCACAAGGATTCTTGAGCACAGCAGGAAACGTTTCCCCAAAGATGGATGTCTGGTCACCTTAGTAATTTAGTAACAATTACCCTATCTTCGACTTCGACTCGGTTTTGCATATTTCAAGATTCGCTTCGCATTTAAAAAGTGGTATTTCCACACCTTAAAAGTAGCTTCTTAATTGATTTAATTGTTATTGTTGTAATGCGTTTCATATTTTGGGGGTATTTAACGTACACTATTTGAACAGACATATATAAATTATAACACACAACTCAAAAATTAACTTGATTTTAGGGCACGGAACCCAGGCCTCTTACCGTCCATTCATAACTGTGTTAGAGTATACTTCACTTTCACCAAAATTACTCTTTAGTACATCCCAAAAAAGTGTCGGTCCTGTTATAAGTGAATCATCCTTAAGCCGGGTATCCACTCGTTGCGTTTCAGTGGAGACGGGAAATCGTTGCAAAGTGGCGTGTCAAATGTGATACAGAGATAGGCAACGGGCTCGATTGGTCATTTGTCGGTCATTCGCCGTCACATCAAAGGAATAATACGGCTCTAGGCTGCAACATATGTGGACAGGCTGCCATTTTACCGCGGTGCGCGCTCATTCCTGTCGAGGATGCCTAGCGGAAACCTTGTGTAGAGATTTGGTTTTTGTTAGACCGGTTGTTTTAGTTTATTGTTGTATATATATTTTGGGCCAATGGAGTGGAATAAGGAGGAAGAAGACCACACGATTTATAGAAATATACAGTAAAAGTTACTTAATTTGGGACCCTAAACATCCTGATAATTTCAATAAAGCGCGAAAACAAGATGCGTGGGAGTACCGATGTGCTCATTGCTGCATAATAACTAGAACTGATCAAGTTCGATACGCATCGTAGTCCCGTGTCCTCCGTTTTGATATGAATACGCTACGATGACACGATACGTGTATACGCATCAGGGGATACCAACCTTAAAATAGTGTTCTTCTGGAACAAGTGATAGGGAAGAATGGTGGGGACATGGTACAAACATGTTATATTCATACGTCAAGTCATGCAACTTGTGATAGATACTATCAATACCTATAAATTAATACTAATAATATAGTTGGACTGACACCCTAGCTCAGTAGCGTGCCTGTCTACTAAGTTAAGGGTCCGGGGTTCGATTCTTGGCATGGCCGAAAAGATTATAATTTGCGAAATTTGTCTTTCCCCTTTCCCATTGATGAATTGACGGCCAAGAGGCTGTGTGTTGGCTTGGTTTTGGATTTAAGTTAGTTTGTAAGTCGTGTGTTTATATATTAAATCTGTTCAGAAAATGCTTGTTAAATACCAATATTAGTAATGATATTAATAGACTAATGATACTAATAATAATATAGTAACATGTTATCAACGCTGACTCCAAAAAAGGTGTGTATTTATAAACTGTCCTTCCCACCAATGGTATTTCTGTTGCTGTGATATTGTATTAGTGACGTAATTGTGTAAACTTCTTTCCACTCATGTGAGGCCTACTCCTGATCAGATACTGCACTCGGTAACATCCTAGGTGTACCGGATAACTACTATGTAAATAATTAAATATGACAGTACAGACAAATTCAAATAATTATGCTGTTGTTTTAATCAGAATGCATAAGCTATAATCAAATATTTAATCATGGATAAATGTTTGACAAACACACATTATTATTACTATTTTTATTATTAGGTGTTCTGTCTTATGAACGATCAATTCCTTTTCGTTATTGCATTTAGTCCACCAATTCACCCTGTCTTCTGCCTCCTCTTCAGTTCCTCAAATATTCTCTTTTTTCTTCAAGTCATCTAATAATTGAATTATCCTTCTTCATAAGCTCCTCTTTCTCCTAACCTTTCCTTCTATGACGTCATGCTGAAGACAGTTCCTCCTAAGGATGTGTCCGATCCAGTTTTCTTTGTACTGAAGACTCACATTCAAAATGGTTCTGTTCTCACCCACTCTTCTTGGGACTTCATATTTTGTCACCCTGTCTGTCCACCTGATATTCTCAAGTCTTCTCCAGCACTACTCATTTCAAAGCTCTCCAAGTATTTATTTTTTATCTTTCTGAGAGTCCAAGAAAAAAATGTATAAAGATAGTATCTAGAACCTTTACAAAACTTATGGTAAGAGAATTGTTTAAGTTTTATGAAAACACACCATTTCGACCAGCCGATAAGGAGGAATATTATAACTCATAGGTCTACAGTTTGGACATTTTGTTATAAAATACTTTTTATTTTTCTATCAGGAATTATTCCTGTGGTAGAACTCTCGCACCAAGGACTTACATCATCAACAAAATCATAGAAATGTCAGAAAATTATAAAAAGATTGACTCGGATAAATGTATATCTATATAAATATATATTATCAAAATATACTAGCAAATTCAAATGTCCTGGGTTCAATTTCCATATCCAAATGTAATTTTTAAAATTATATTTAAATGAAAATAATTATCATGATTTTACTAGAGAATATAATATCTAAACTTGAAAGATGACATTGTTGTAAAATAAACTCTCTGAAATAACGGAAGCCCTTATTCGGGGGGCCTCCCCTTTGACCACCTTGAAGAGCCCCCCTTACGCGAGAGGAGATGTTCTGTGGATTTCCTTGTTGATACGAGCATTACAGCCTTGTAGTTTATCTCATCTCACCACAGAGCAGACCACACCGGACATCCTGCATTACTGCCTCCTGAGAAATCACCGCGTTTTTTACAGGATCAATCACTCATTACATACCTTACATAGAATATGTATTTTCAATATACCTCCACAATGGCTGCGTTCTGTGTCTTGGCCCTGTTAGCTCTCTTTACACACCTGGCGTAGAATATGAAGTTTCAGTATACCACCACAACGGAGGCGTTCTGTGTTTTGCCCCTGTTATCTCTCTTAACACACACCTTATATAATATGTAGTTTCAATATACCTCCACAATGGCTGCGTTCTGTGTCTTGGCCCTGTTAGCTCTCTTTACACACCTGGCGTAGAATATGAAGTTTCAGTATACCACCACAACGGAGGCGTTCTGTGTTTTGCCCCTGTTATCTCTCTTAACACACACCTTATATAATATGTAGTTTCAATATACCTCCACAATGGCGGCGTTCTGTGTTTTGCCCCTGTTATCTCTCTTAACACACACCTTATATAATATGTAGTTTCAATATACCTCCACAATGGTGGCGTTCTGTGTTTTACCCCTGTTATCTCTCTTAACACACCTCACATATAATATGCAGTTTCAATATACCTCCACAATGGAGGCGTTCTGTGTCTTGCCCTCTGTTATCTATCTTTACACACACCTTATATAATATGTAGTTTCAATATACCTCCACAATGGCGGCGTTCTGTGTCTTGCCCCTGTTAGCACACATTACACACCTTGTGTACTAGCTCTGGAGAGCCTTCTGATGATTGAGGGCAAATGATGACAATGCATTTATTCCGCAAAACGTTATGAATGCCTCCCTAATCGATGGACAGGAAGACTATATTTCAAGCTAATTTAGGTTGAGGTACCAGTGATGGTGGTGGCCAGGTTTCATTTCACGTGCCGGGGAAGGGGGGNCTCAGGGTAGCTTTTCTAAATGGTTTACAACTCCCTATCCATAGAAATACGGGTACATTTCCTCTAAATTAAATCTTATCATTGTTAAAAAATATGTTTATCTCGGACGCGTGGTCAGCCGCTGAATGTGGGGTGGGGAGACGAGTTGATAAGGTTGGAAAAGGGGGTGGGGGGATAAGAAAAGGAGGAAAGTGTTTTACGTTAATTATCTTGTCCGGAATCTCGCAAAGCAAATAAATGCTACGAGACACAATCGAACTGTCTCATAATGTGTGATATAGTTTGAATAAAATGTTCAAAAATAGGTTTTCAGTCAATTATCTTTAAGTAAGCTTTGCTCATAAAAGCATCACAGTAAAAATTATTTATTTATAAACCTTAACCAAACTGTACAGATATTTTTAACAAATTTTCAAATATTAATCTATCTATAAACTACCCTAAAATTATTTATAATTTGTAAAAACATAAAATGATTCTTATTTATAGTCAAAAACTATTCTAATACCAGTTTTGAACTCAATATTTAAAGTCAATTTCTCTTACTATTATATTTTCTATATTTTTTTGCAGGTCAATTACCATTAGTTTGATTTATTTTATAAAATATAAGATACATTATTTATTATCATGTAAAATAGTCCCCAGAAACCAATTGTGCACCAAATCAGATTAGTTAGTTTCAAAAATATTCAAAATTTATCAAAATTTATCTTCATTAATTTACTATAGATTTTTTTTTTTAGAGAAATCATTATATCTAATTTTTTTAAATGTAAACTTATCCAAACAGATACCCATTTTGAACCAAATCGATGAAGCCAATTTTTCAAATATTCAACTTAATTTGAACATTCATCATTAAAATACATTTAAATGAATTCAATTAAGTCCCCAAAAAGCTATGTATAGTTTTATTTGTCCCCAGTGAACTTGTTAGAGCCATTTTTAAAATATTTTTGATTTTTGAAAATCACTCATCAGTAAACTACGTAACTTTTAACAAATTTTTATCTAAAAAACAAGATCACGGTTTTATTTAGGTGATCAACCACTCCCTATCTATCAATTTTAGACAAAATCATTAAAACCATTAAAGAAATCAATCTAAAAAAATAATCTATTATAAACCACCCGTAAACAATTTTTTACCCCAAAAACCAGTATAGAATACTATTTTTCATGTCAAACTCTTCCAATATACCCATTAGTAACCAGATAATTAAAGCCATTTTAAAAACAATTCAATTTTTCAAATATTTCTTGTAAACTGCCCTTAAAAGAATTTTTACTCAAAAACAATCTTTTCCATGACAAATACTCCCAAGATACCCATTTGGAACATAAATGTTATGGCCAGTATAAGAATATTTTTAATTTTTTTTGAAAACAATCAGTCATCAATAAATTACCCATCTACCCCAAAAATGAGTATAAAATGCTATTTGTCATCTCAAACACACCTAATATCGCCATTTAGAACCAAACATTTAAAGCGATTCCTTAAATATTTCAAATTTTTGAAATATCAATCATCATTAAACTACCCATAAATAATTTTTTACCCCCAAAACAAGTATAGAGTGTTATTTATTGTATTACATTATCCACAAATATATATTTTAAACAAAATCGTTAGATATTTTCTAAATATTTTGAATTTTAAAAAAAACTACCCCTCTACGAGTCTTTGCTCAAAAACTAACTATGCAGTGCTATTGGTCATGTCAAATAAACCTTAGATATTTATTTTAACCAAAATCGTTCAAGCAATTTTCTTAAAAAAAAAATCACTCATCAGCAAGCTACCCATATTTCAAGGGCTAGCGTCAAATAAAAAAGTTCCCTATTAAATTTAAATCTCATGTTTGAACTTGATCTATTAATTCGTTTCGGATTTGTGGCCAGAGCCAGTGACAGACAGACATACATTTCGCGATTACAATACTTTTTGTTCATATAATAAGCTATAAATAATAAAAGTCGCTTAATTTGAAATAAATATACGATCATATTTGGCAAATACACACAACGTTAAAAAATCGATTTTAAGGTATTTTTGGGGTGTCATAATATATGTAACTATTTAGTTTAGGTGTATGTAACAGTCATTCTGCAATCAACAGGGCAAATGTTTTGAAAGTTTTTGGTTAGATATGAAATGTAAACTATATATATATATATATATGCTCTATAACATGTAGTTTGTTAAACGGTAAAACCTTGTCAGTTTTTGAATACAGTAAACTCCCTCTCTGCGGCTTAACCGCGGCATCGCCAACAGCAAGGGATACGTTTTTGAAAACGCCACATTGATGGAGCATACAGGGCTACCGATTGCTGTACTCATTAAATCCCCAAGGAAGAGATAATGGCCAGAGAGGCAAAAGGATTATGCAAGGGGACTGCAATAGAATGAACTCCTGACCTGCTTAATTATCCGGAACAGAAAGACAACACGCTCCTATCTGACAAGCTGATGTTACGTAAAATACATAGCGGGACAAGAATAAAGGAAGCAGCTGCAATTAAGTTTAAGACCAAACTTTTTTAAGTGGTGTGTCCATTTCGAGTATAATGTACATTGATTTAAATTGTTTTTTTAGTTATCTTAGTGCGTGAAATATAATGATGTATTTATTGACGCTGTCATGATAGTCGAGTACTAGTTTAAATTGAATGTGCTACAGTTTCTTGTTTTACTAAATATGCGGACTATCCGTGGCACTCATTCTCTCCATTACCACGGATAATCGGGAGTTAAGCTGTACACTTTACTTTGCTTAAAACTTGCATCAGTGGGTCAATTGACTTAACATGAAACTCATCTAGTCTAGTATTCTGGTGACTGAAAGGTCGGGTTTTGAACCCTACCAGAGATTCTCCCTAAATGGTATACCAGTCTTTAAAATAAGGGTCAATTTCTTCAAACATTTTTTGTTGCTTGGCCCTACTCCAATATTGTAACTAAATGGATGGGTAGTGAGGCACGGAACATAAAAAAAATATTTGACTAAGCACATTATCTTTAACTATTTTCTCAATCCTATCCAATTTTCAAAACGTTAATATTTAAATTTTAATGAATCTGATTAGTTTTCTTCCTAGATTTAATATTATCTAGTTTTAATGTTTTGTTTGGAGCAAGGTTTGCCAGTCGTAAATAAGTTTCTCTCTCCTCAACGATTGCAACCAAATACAACCATGAATAACGTGTCAAATTTAAACTTCAGTTGACTTTTTTATGTTCTTCTCAAACCCATGAAAGTTTAAAAAAAAAGTTTAAAACGAAACCTTCCTACGTTGGAAGAAGAACCAAAACTATGTCATGACGAGAAGTGAGTAGTTTTTATAGATCTTATTTAAGTGCACCACATTTGTTTTTATCTTTTTCTTGTATGTATATTGTAGGCAGTTACGAGCAGTTTTTTTTTACGAGGTGTGAACTATAAACTCGTAAATAGATGGCGTCGTGTTGCTGTTGTTATTTCACTCAGCCCCTCCTCCTGGATCCAATTCTCGCGTTTCTTTTTAACAAGTCAAACCCATTTCACGATTTGTTTAATTGTTAGTTTTTAAGTTATTTTTATTGGTGAAAACAATTAATAATTGAGAATGGAGTTGATGGATATAACTAATTTTATGTTTGTTTGGTTGAAGAGGTGGGGTGGATTGTATAAGATACCAGTTTCATTTTGCAAGTCTTTATTTAACTGTCACAGTAATTGAAAGTGTTGAGTTCGGTAAATCGAGCTAGTTGCAGTAAACGAGCCAAATAAATGACTATTTTTAATTGACCTATTAGTTTAGCTCTCACTTGATTCATCCACTACTAACATACCTATTTAATTCGTGGTACTTTTGCTTTCGAGACTAAAACTGTTGTATTAAAGAATTTTTAACTGCGTCATATAATGGAGGTTTTAAATGGTACAACTGTTTTAATTTACTGCTCCAATCAATTTAATTACCATGCTCTCTTTTCATGTACAGGGCTCATTAGTGTGTTTGGAAAGTTAAGGTGAGATAAAGGATTTTCAATACAAGGGTGCCACCAACTCGAGTAAAATTGTTCTATCGCTGTGGTATTTCTTATGAGAAGGGCAGTCCTTAACGACGATGCCTACTTGGAGGTTTTGAAGCTATTTTGCGAAGCGGGCTGCTTCTTAACTTGACTTATCTAAGCAGTCTAAGCGCTATCACACTTACACACTAATGTACGAAATAAAAAGAGAGGGAAGTAAATGAGTCACCTTAATAGTTGCACCTCGAAAACATTTACTCTCTTTTTAATTTTACCTTTTTCTGATTTCCTGTTTTAGATAGGCAAATGCTACCAAGGACTATTTTAATCTAATCCTAGCAAGAAGATTCCCAAAGGACATTTTCGTGACCAAGCTAAATACCCTAAGTTGTAGAAGATTTATAATAAAGGTGTTTACAAAAAAACTACTTAAAGATAAAATATAATAATTTTGTAACACTGTAGGACTATTCTTAGAATTATCTAAGAGTTTAAGGTTTTTGTTTTAGCGTTGTATCTTTAAAACTCGCTAAGTAATGTCACAGTTAGGCAGTGTCTTAAGCTGAAAAACTCAAATTTGATTTTAGTAGGAAGAATATCTGCTAGTTACTATTGTTACTAAACAATTGTTATGTATTCATTTATCAAGCCATATTATCTTCAGCTGTTCCTTTTGATAAAATTATTAATACCTATAAAATAACACAAATAATATAGTCAAATTTTATCTATATTGGCCACAAAGAAATATGTTTGAATTGTATAAACTGTTCTTCCGACCAAAATCAGAATATACTAAAATTATTCTTAGCAATTTTACAATGTTTTGTTGTGACTTTAAGGTTATCCATAAACCACGTAACGCTTTAGAGAGGGGGAAGGGCTGAGCTCGGTTGTTTTTATGGTGTTACATGGGGTGAGGGTGACATCACAGTTCTATGTAATACAGATCTGATCCTTAAATGATAACGTTGACAAATAATATCACGGTTTATAAATAAAGATATTAAAGTAATATTACAAAATCCTTTGGAATTATTTATATTATGTTTAAGGATTCAAGATATGTTTTGAATAGTTTTAAATCTGAGTCCATCTTTAAGTGCCACTACGAAAGAAAAAAAGACATTTTCTCTTAACGTGTAAAGCTACCTAACACAGGTTGAAAGGGTTATGCTAAATGTCAACTTGGTGTTACAGACGAGGTCGAGTTCCAACACGATTCGTGGATTAATCCCTTATTCGGTAAAAGTCCCTTAATTTCATAGCTGAGTTGCTAAGTTCCTCCACAATTCGATATAGCTTTGATTTTATATTTATGTCCACATTAATTATTCAAACACTTCTAAATATCCTAGAAATTTAAAGTTTGGCATATCGATAGAAAAGTGCGAAAATTGAAAATTAAATATGGCGGTTTCAAAATAGCGGATCAACTTATGCTATAAACGTTGAAAATGAATAATAACTTTTCTGAACTGTAAACTTTTATAGTACTATGTAAATTGCATTTTTTTAAACTCTCTAACAACCAAATATTTATGCTGTGACACTCTTCTTTCTGTTTTTATTAGTACCAAAAGGCAAGAGTTCAAATATGATGTAGAGCTCATAGTCAGATTATATCTCTATCTTTACATTGTGTATTAGTCAGCCTACACTCGAGTTTTGTATCATAATTTAAACCAATAAAGGATTAATATTCAAACATAATTTAAGTTTTTGTTACTTTTATCTGTGATTTGATTTATATATCCAAAAAGGAACAACGCTTCCTTATAGAATGGCAACACCACCAAGAGTTTGTCTGCACATTTCAATTTGTGTGGAGTTTTCCTTCTTTTCTTCTTAGTACAAACGATAATAATACCAAATAATCTATTTTTAGAATATTTGTTTGTCCATTTGTTTGTTTCTAGTAAACTCAAAAAGTATTCATCAGACCGAGACAGGACTTCTTTTGTTGTACTCCTTATTATTCAGAGAACCATGGTAAACTATACCAACACGATTACTCATCAGCGAGCGAAGCAGTGCCAAAAAAACATGGGGTAAGCAGTGAACATTCGTCACGACTGGTATTGCGGGTACATAAGATGGAACATGATATCTGGGGTCTGGAGGGGGAGGAGATGGGGTCGAGTCCATCTTTATTCGTGAATCCTTGTACGCAACACTGTTCTTGAAGTTTCAAAGTTTCATTCTTTCCTACTACTTGAAGTTAACGAATGTATTGATGTATTGTTTAATGTGCGTGAAGCTGAGGGTAAAGACTAGTGTATATATATAAAATTATGGTTCTTACCCAACCTAACCGAGCATAAACTAAACTTTGATGCGTTAATTGATTGTGATCTGATCTAGTTTTGTAATTCTTGCACGAGGCTCCTCCGGTTCCCGTGGATTCATTGCAAAGGAGGAGGTTAAACCTCCCCACCTCCTCTTCCACCTTCCATAAAAATTAGAGGAACTAAGTTAATGTCATCGGTCTGCTTAAATCCGTAGAGTAACTCGATGGATGCCTCCTGATTGCTAAAATACCAGATTGCGAACAAGTAAAAGAATAGCTCGCGTGAATTCCTGCGTGAGGGTGGAGAGCAAGGTGGAAGGTGTTGCTGACAGCACCCACAGGCCACCGGGGCTTTCCCCATAACCCTAAAATATTCTAACTGAAAGAAACCTAGCCTAGGAATACTCGTGTATGTAATTTAGTTAAATTTAGACTGACAAGTCTGAAAGGCTGCACTACTGATGTGCATCCGGGGGAATAAGTAAGGAAAAAACGTTATGTGGTTTAGGGATGATACCTAAATAATAAATATAACTTTTTTTTATTAAGGCAAGATCTATATAGGTGGGCAGGTTGGGGGTGTCACCTTCAACCCCACCTCCAATGCTGGTTAAAAGCTTGAAAGTTGGGAATTTTGTGAGATCTGAGATCTGGAGTTGGGAAATTCTAGGCTTATTCTGTACCCCATTACTTTAATAATAGAAATTCCTTAACCACTGACTTGTACAGACAAATTTAAAATTTCCCAACTGTTGATCCCTACTCTAAAAAAAATCCCAACTACAAGAATCGTCTCGTCAAACATTCTAAGGAGATTCCTTGTTTAGTATATTGTTAAAATCTTAGTTAATCAAACAGTCAAGTAGTGCCATTGTCAGTAGGCAGAGACAACGGCCAATGAGTCTATGTCGAATGCTGTATGGAAACGAATCATAAGGGAACATGGGCTGCCCAGTAGCAAAATTTCACTCAGCCAGCAATGCTTGAAGTGGCAGCATTGTCATCTGTCAGCCAATGTTTTATTTGTGGTTTAGTGTTTTAGTTGTGATTTTCGAGACTGCTAGACTGTCACAGTTTTATTATTCAAATTATCATATGCTGTACAGACAAGGACTTAATTAGGGCTTTATTAAATTTTGAAGACATAAATGCAGTGAATGCTAACCAACATTTTATTGTTTACTTATCGAAAGCTCTGACTGATGAAATAAGGACATTGAGATTAGTGTTAATGTTTGACTTCTGAAATACACACTCATTTTTCTAGCAAGTATCCTTACTAATTTGAATTGAACTGATATATCTTATTTAATTGTTTATTAAAATAGACTTTCATGAAATCAATTTTGGGTGACCTGGTGGTCTAGGGGTAAGGTGTTAAGACTTCTGTGCTGGGGGTCCGGGGTTCAATCCTCAGTGCAAGCACAGATTTAACTGATTAACAAACCTTTCCATCACTTCTCACAAGACGTGCATTAATCACAACTTGTGAATGCGTAAAATGTCAGGCCTCCACTGTGGTTCAGATCCCACGTTAAATTGTAGGTCCTTCATTTCATCTCACACTCACCCTACCATTACACATTAGCGTAAGTGCGTAAAATAATAATAATATTAATAAAGAAAGCAATTTAAATAGGCTCAAAGCAACAATGAGGGATGAGGAGTGATATGGCTGTTTTACATTGTTATAACTCTCATAATTTTTCATTTCATTAAGTAGACTACATCAAACAAAAAATTAAGTTTTTTTTTCACATTTTAACATTTTCAAATTTGAGATACATTTTTAAATTCGTTATTACTGTTTGATTTGCATGAAATTTCGTATAACCATGTTATTTAGCGTGGTGATCTCGAATTTGCCACAAGTTGTTTAATAAAATGTCAGGGGAAGCCCCTTCAAGCTCAGTCGATAATTTATAATATGTTTTGAATAGTTTATTGACGTACCGATATTAACATTTTATGGCAACTTCCATGAGTTTATGAAGCAGGAAGATGGTGGACACGTATCAAAATACTGTATAAATATTGATACATTCCATTTTTTATTGCTTTATTTTACAGTTGAAAATGTTTTTAAATAAACATGACCAAATTGCTAATTTTTTGATAGTAACGAGCGAGTTCTACATCTCCGAGAGCATACTAGATAAATATGGCTTCCAAGTGTGTTATAATAAAGCAGAGGTTTCCAGTTTGGGGGTCACAGCGTGCTTTAGGTGGGGTCACAATATAGAGGTTTTAGTTTTACATTTACTTTTTCAAGGATTTTAATGATTATAGAAAGATGCGAAATTCTAATAGAAATGTAAGTTATTAAAGTATGTAGGTTCTTTTTGGCTATTCCATTCTTATAGCTTCTTGCTGACTTGGCTTACTGTGGCAGCCTAGTAATGCTGATAGCATAATATAAAATAATCCCCCAACCCCGGGCTTGTTGATTATATTTTACTACATATTAGTCGCCAATAATCATTATTATAAGCAATTTATAATAATTAAAACAAGCATTAGTGGACATGTGGGTTTAATGTCACGTTCTTTTGGTTTTGTTTGGTTTGTTGGTGAAGGTGAAGTAAAGATTTTAATTTTGGCTAGTGGTAGTTTATTCTAATATCCATCCAAGCAAATAAATGTACATCTCCTCTAAATTCTACCTATCCTTCTGGTGTAGCTAACTGTAGATAGTCCAGGCTGGAAGTAATACACAGTAAAAAATAAACTAGGATTAGAACGCTTTTAAGTCATCAAAGGGTCGCGATGGCCACAGAGAGAAAAGTTGTGGTCATAAACTACAAAATGTTAGAAATCAGTTACTTACATTTTTTAATCTAACATAAACGATTTGCAAATTTAAATAAACATATTTAAGCTCAATTGGATATTTAGCTCAGATGCAGGTAAACTGAAATAAATAATAATTCAAGTTGCACTGAAAAAGCCTTGTAGCTTTAAAAATCCAGTATGAACAAATAAGCAAGGCTGTTGCCAGGGGTAGTGGGGGTTGAAGGCTCAAACCACCCAGCTTCTAGAGGTGTTTGATATCTAGAAAATTACCCAGCCTTCGGCAGTTAGGGGGCTATTGTGCCCTAAAACGACACTGCACATAGCTTCTAAAACTGTTAATCAATTATATTTATTTCTAACTTCCAGCAATTGGGGGATGTTCC